>MU192583.1:1652-28352 GCA_016904865.1 Pissodes strobi | reverse complement strand
TGCTAAACTCTAGATGGGTTTTTAGACAAAAAGATTTAAGTGATGGAACATTTATTAGAAAGGCTCGACTAGTTGCCTTAAACTATCAACAAGGATAGTATAATGACTTTGATGTGTACAGGGTGGCTCGAATTCGTGTCTATGTATGGGGAACTCGAAAACCGTAAGAGATACAGTGTCGGTCAAATTAAGGCAAAATTGCGCATTTTAGTGGCTAACAATATGCCATTTAGAAAGTTTTAAAATTCCGAGTATTTACGGAGATATCCGGAAAAAACCGAAATTTTAAAAAATGCGCAATTTTGCCTTAATTTGACCGACTCTGTATCTCTTACGGTTTTCGAGTTCCCCATACATAGACACGAATTCGAGCCACCCTGTACTCACCTGTAGTGAGAATGATGTCCATTCAGACTTACCTGAACCAGTGTATATGGAGATGCCTGAAGGAGTGAAAATAGACAATTCAACCAGTGAGTATGTATGTAAACTCAAAAAGTCTGTGTATGGTTTAAGAAAAGCCTCTAAGTGTTGGTATCAAAAACTTCATACACAGTTAACTGGTCTAAACTTTAAAATATCTGAATCTGATCCTTGTTTGCATTTTGACAATGATATTTATCTTGTTGTACATGTTGATGATATAATCTTATTTTGTAAAAGTCAAGAACAGTTAGATGTTTTTAAAAAGAAAATAAAGTCAATTTTTTAAATTTCTCCAAAATGTCAAGATAATTCTAGCTTCAAATTTTTAGGTTTTAAAATTGAGAAAGGTAATAATAAGTTATTTTTAAGTCAAACCGATTTGATTCAAAAAGTTTTGTCAAAGTTCAATATGCAAAATTGTAAAACAATGAATATTCCAATTCAAGCTTTGATAATAATAAAAATAATTGAAATTTGCCTTATAGAGAGTTAATAGATTTTTAGTGTATATAATGCTAGGTACAAGACCTGATCTATGTTATTCTATTTACTTTTTTAGTCGTTTTCAAAATTGTTTTGGTAGTGAGCACTGGAAATATTTAAAAAATGTTTTAAGATACTTAAAAGGTACAGAAAATTTTGGTATTTTATATGAAAAGATAGTTCAATCAAATCAGATCATAAGTGCTTATGTTGACGTTGATTATGCAAACGAATCATGTGATAGAAAAAACATTACAGGATTTGGAATTAATATTTTTAATAATTTTGTTTTCTGGAAGTCCAAAAAGCACGGAACAGTTTCTTTGAGCAGAATACATTGCACTATCCGATTGTACTGCAGAGTGTATTTTTGTTGGTCAACTTTTATCTGAATTGCTTAACCTTGATGCTTTTCCTGTGAATATTTTTAAGGATAATCAGTCATGCATGAAAATGTCAAACACATTAGAAACTAAGCGTACAAAACATATAAACGTTAAACATCATTTTGTACGAGAATGTGTCAGTGAAAATAAAATTAAATTGTTTTATATTTGAATTTCTGAGCAAATTGCAGATATATTTACAAAGTCTTTAAGTGCACCGAAATTTAAGTATTTTAGAAATTTGTTGAATGTTAGAGAAAATAATAATAGTTACTTTTGTTATATGTATTTTTTTTAAATAGTTTTGTGAGAATAAACATTTATGTTTGTAGCAGGTATTATAAGAATTGAGGGGAGGTGTTGATAAATATGCAATGTGCAATTCTTATTGGTGTTAATATGGGAATGCACCCTGGATGTCATTTGTAATTTTTTCAATTCGCTCTATCAGAAATAAAAATGTGATGTTAGGGGTATTCGGTAGCAGTCACGTAGTAGTACTATTGAATAACATTGTCGTGTGTTTTGTTAGTGTATAATTACCTTTTTGGCAATACATATTCTTTAAAAGTCGAGCGTTCAATCTTGTGCTATTTTATTATCTGGAATGTAGGCGGTTTGCATTTAATTTTAAAGTATTTTATATAAAAACGTGCAGCTTTTTATCGGTGTGTAAGTGATTGTTAATGAGTTGTCAGGTTTGAGGGTATTAAGAAAAACAACAGCAAATTTCTTTTACATTTTAGATATAACCTCAAATATTTATCCACATAAAATAATCAAAACAAATCCACCACTTTTTATTTTACGAATATAGAGTTTTTTATTTATTTATTTATTTATTTATTAACAAAAACCTACCCAACAGGCATAAAGCCCAATTATTAGGCAGGACCTGAAACAAATTTCAAAACATGTGAACACGTTACAATTACTAGGATTAGTATCAGATCACTAAGTAAACCTAAACCTAGACCTAAACCTAATTAATGCCTAACCTAAAACAAATGAGATGTATTGAAATGTGGTTATTAAAGTAAGCAAAAACAGGTACTGGAAAACAACGGCCAGGTCACAATACAAAAAAATGTTCAGGAGAAGAAAAAACCGATATTATTAATTAATGGGGTAATAGCTTCTTTATTGAAGAGATTGGCTGCGAAAAAAAATCCAAATCGGGATTAGCATTATATTTAGAACACTTTGAAAAAATGGGGGAGAATTTTAAAACATTTGTTCTTGGTAACGGCAAATAAAATGTGGTACTATAGCGAGAGTTTATTCGAGGTACATAAAAATTCAATTTATTAACAATGTCAGAGCAGTCCAATATATTATTTAATACTTTAAACAGAGTAATCATATAATGGTAATCATGGCGATCACCAAGAGACACGTAACCAAATTTATTTAGTAGGGTTGTATGAGAAAAGCCTTGAGGAGGATATATTCCCTCACTTTTATACCATGCATATTTTAAGAACCTGCGCTGAACTTTTTCCAAATTATTTAAATGAACGTTATACCCAGGGGACCAAATTACTGACGCATACTCTAATTTAGACCGAACATAAGAGTTATATAATATTTTTAATACTTCGACGTTATTGAAGTCCCTGGTACAGCGTACGATAAATCCGTAGCTTTTCGATGCATCAGACAGTACTTTATTAACATGAGGGACAAAAGAAAATTTTGAGTCGAACGTTACGCCTAAGTCACGAAAAGTATCAGAACGAGAGATAGGTATACTATTGAGAACATAGTCATATTTAACCACAGTGGCCTTGGTGGTGAATGATACAACATTACATTTACCCATATTAAGCTGTAGGTTATTACTGAGACACCAATCATTGATCTGCTCAAGACTACGCTGAAGAGTAAGACAGTCGTCCAAACACTGGACCCTTTCAAAAATTTTTATGTCATCTGCATATAACAGAAATCCTACATTAAGGTCGCTACCAATATCATTAATAAATATATTAAATATTAGGGGCCCAAGTATTGAGCCCTGTGGAACACCTGAGGTAGCAGTGTATTTCTCAGATGTACTTCCATAGAGAGAGACGTACTGAAAGCGGTCAGACAAGTATGAAATAAAGAAATTTACAAGTGGGTCGGAAAACCCACAATTCTGAAGTTTATGAATTAAAACGTTATGATCTAGGCGATCAAATGCCTTAGAAAAATCTAAATAAATAACATCAACCTGAGAACTATCATCTATAGATTCGGCAATATATTGAGATACCTCAATTAAGTTGGTAACAGTGGACCTTCCTTTAAAAAATCCATGTTGTTGGGGAACTATTTGGTTCTTAACGACGGGAAATATTTTATCATACAGAAGAAGTTCTAAAACTTTACAGAAATTACAGATAAGAGAAACAGGTCTGTAGTTCGCTATGTTCGACCTGTCGCCCTTCTTGTGCACGGGAACAACTTTAGATGTCTTCCATAGACCAGGGATCGCTTGGTTTTTTAGACACAAATTGAACAGCAGAGATAGCGGCTTGACCAGAACAAAACGACAATCGTACACCAGAAATGCAGGAATCAAGTCCGGACCTGTGGTAAATTTAGGCTTAATTTTTTTAAGAGCTGTAATTACATCATCCTCTGAAAAATTATTTATACATATATCGTTGTTACTATATTGGTGTGAACCAATACTATTTGCAAGACTATTATTAGAAATGTTATCTGAAAAAGACTGTTTAAAAAACATGGCAAAAGAAGTCAATATATCTTGTGGGCTGTGATAATCACTACCATTAAAATTCATAAAGTTGGGTATACCGACAGTTTCTCGTTTGCTTTTAATAAATGACCAAAACTTTTTTGGATCCATTTTAATGTCAAATTCAATTTTTAGAATATAATTCTTATAGGAGTCCCTAATATCAGTTTTTATCTTTGTCCTAAGGGACTTAAAATCCTGCAACTCCAATTGGCTACCATTTTTTCTATACATTTTGCGGCATTTAGCTTTCTTTTTTAGATTTGATATAATATATGAGTTAAACCATGGAGGATACTTTTTATCAGTTAACTTTTTATAGCGAGGAATACATAAATTAAAAATATCATATATTTTGTCATAAAACACTGTACAAGCAGTCTCGATATTCGATTCTTTAGAAAGAAATGACCAGTCCAAGTTTAAAAATAACTCGTACAGTAACGGAAAGTTAGCTTTCCTAAAATTAAAATTATTTACAAAATTAACAGGAAAATCATGCTTCTTATTTGTAGAATGAGAGAATTGAATGGAGATACAAAGTGCAGGATGATGTTTATCTTCTTGGACCAGCACATCCATAGCAGGCTCAACGGTACAGTGCCTAGTATTATGCAAAACCAAATCCAAGATTTTGTTATTCTCATTTCTAAGAAAATTACTCTGCGAAAGGTTTATACAGTGTGAAAAATTGTTTAGTAATCTAACACACTGGTTTTCTGCACCGGTATCCAGAAACTCAGAGTAAGCGGGTATATTAAAGTCCCCCAAAATGTATATATTTTTACCATACAAACACTCTAATGACACAATAAAATCAAATAGATTCTCAAGTATATCTGCATTCACAGGCGGGGGTAAATAAATTACCAGAAATAAAATAGTAAAATAGTTAAAAGTTGCCTTAATTGATAATATGTCAATCTGAGGAAGTAACTCACCTCTATTAATGATTATTGTGGACGATTCATTACGCTGATGAACTGCCAACAAGACCCCACCACCTCTGACTGTGCCGGTCGCTTCAACATTGCGATCCGCCCGATAAACATTATAATCATTATAAATAACCTCATTATTAAACACAGAGTCATTTAGCCATGTTTCGCTCAAAGCAATTATATCGAAATGACAGCTGGATGTATTGTTAAATATTTCTGCGGTTTTAGTAAGTAAACCCCGCGTATTTTGATAGTACACTGAAATGTATTTGTTGTTAATGTTATTTTTGGAGAGTACCACGTGGTGGGAGTAATCAGATTGCGGAAGATCGGTAGAGCGAGATGCGGATAAACATCGTGATTGCTATTGGCCCAAAATATTCGCTTTAAGTTTGGCACATGCATTTTTGTAAATAGTACAATTATTTATATCCCAGGCCGCATGATTTGTGTTTACAGTATTGCCATGATTACCATTATTGAAATGGATACAATTAGAACACATTAAAACCTGAGATTGACAGTTATTTACGGTATGGTTTTGACCGCATCGCGGACAACATTGTTCCTTAGAGCAATTAGTTGCAGAGTGATTAAATTCGTTACATTTAAAGCAGCGATTTACCTGAACAGCATCATAGACAACACACGGGTCGTACCCAACAAAAACATTGCCTACCCTTATAAGGCGGTCATACGTGTCACGATCAATCTGTAGTACAGCTTGGTAGCGATCTGCATTCTTTTTAGTTTTGCTCACTTTAACAACCTCGCAATAAGAACAATCAAAAAATATGTCCTTGTTTAACTGTTTTAAAATTAATAATAAGTCATTTTCATTATACGTATCGGAGAAACCAACAATTCGCACCCGAGGATTAATTCCCTTGAGTTCTCTTACTTCATAGGAGTCCGCTAGTTGTTGTCCAGCCAGTCTTTTAAATCTCCGGTTATCCTCAGAACTTCTGCAACCAATGAGCACGCCTCCATTATTTAACGTTTTTACCCTGGATAATTCAAAATTACTCTGTATGGGGTCGATATTCTCCGTTACTGCTTTCCTTGTAACCATGTTAGACTGCGATTGGTCCCTAGGCGTGATGAGAACAGCAGGAAGTGTGTTGTTTTTAAGTGTTTTTGCATAACTAACAGGAGGATCATCGGTTTTTACACATGAGTTGTTTATTTTGTCTGCAATAATCTTGGTAAGATCAGATTTAAGACCCTCGAAAACAGTGGTAAGTGTTGACATAGCATCCTGAACTTGACTTTTGATAATATCAAATGCATACCTGCTAAAATTTACGAATTTATTAACACTGCCAAAACCCGACATATTTAAATTAAAGCAATAGTTTAATAACAAGAACATAAAAATATATTTATTACAAATAAACTTAAAAATATATATATTGCTCCCAACTTCCCTTTTGTTTTTTCCTTTGTTTACCCCTAGCTCTTACCTGGTTCCCCATTCCCAAGTTTGTCTCATTATAAATGTCTTGATAGACCCCAAGGCGAGAAGTGTGTGTCCTATGTCTTATATTTATTTTTTTTACTTGGTTAATCCCCTGTCTAATCTTTTAGACCAATTCATTATGCCACAATTAAATAGCTCGCATTGTAGCGGTGTTTGTTATTTTAAAAGAAGACCGAAAGACGACGAGATTTTTGGTGCATCCTGCGACGGTTGCAAAGTAATTATCTGCAAAAATTGTTCCGAAATCTCCACAACCGAGGCAGACGCTCTCACTCTCAATAAAAGATGTATATCGTTCTACTGTTTTAATTGTAAAAGAAAAATAAATGAACTTCCTCAATACAAAAAAGCACACGAACAATTCGATAAGGCAATAATCTTCTTGCAGAGGAGTTATCGGCTTTAAGAAGCAGTGACGTCAGTACAATCCTAAAATTAACATCCTCAAAAACTACGGCTAGTATACAAACTGTGGATACCATGGACGTCGACTGCTCAAAATTACCTTCACTTATACCTAATGGAGTTAGCCTCCCAACAACAAAGAACAACTACTAATCATGGGAGGAAATAATGCCAAAGGAACGGGTGCGCTGTTAAAAAATCTAACCATTAACACCTTCGATATAAACTGCCAATTCGATGACAGATTTAAACTATCTGAACTTATCTGTGAGTGTTCAAGACTATGTAATAGGTTTAACAAGGACGATTTCGTACTTATTTTTATTCCAAGCTTTGACACAATAATTGGGCGGAGCATAAGGAAGGACGAAATGGACAGACTAGCCCGGGAAACATCCCACACAAACCTAATTGTCATCGGATGTGGATATCACTTAAATAGACCAGTCCTAAATAGTTTTATTCATGATATTAACACTTTTATGATCTCTTATTGGCACGGGGTTAATGTTCCGTTTGTACCACTCACTTCTGCTAATGTAAATGGTGTCATGAGCTACGATTCTAAGAAAGAACTTATCATATTTCTTGTAAACAATTACATATTAGCGTCATCTAAAAATTTTTTAGTTTATCGACGAATAGAATCAAATCTAACTACCAATGCCTAGAAGAAATACAAACTATCGCAAGCGATGTACCGCACGCCGCAAATTCTTCTGTTTCCTCAGGCAGCACTTCTACGGGTGAATGTAATTTGTCTTGCCTATAAAGCTGTGTGTAGCACGGACCATGACGTCATAGCAGTAACGGAGAGCTGGTTGCAGGACGGTGTTGGTAACATCGAACTATTTGGCAACGACTTCTCAGTATTTCGATGCGACAGAAGAATTGACCAAATGGGTGTATCACGAGGTGGGGGAGTGATCCTTGCTGTTAAGAGGTCGTTCAAAGCAACACAACTTGATCTCCAGATTATTAATACTAATATTACCAAAATTGATGTAGTAGGCTGTAAGTTACAAGTCAACTATTTTCCCCATTTTCTCCTGGTCATTTATATACCGCCTAATATATCTATTTCCGAATTATCGTCGTTCTGTGAGTACTTTGAATCCATGCACTACCTGCATGGTAAAAATCTACTAATAATAGGCGACCTCAATTTACCAACTTTTACTTCTGAAAGCTTCAATGCAGATTCCAAGGCGGCGGTTTTAAATAATTTCTGTCATCTTTTCACATTACTCCAGTATAATACTATCCCTAACTCGTTCAATGGAATACTAGACTTGGTTTTATCCAGTTTTTCATGCACTGTGTCAAGGGACCTCTCGCCGCTTGTTGGCGAAGACTCACACCATCCCACAATAAATATTGCTTTCAAACTTAAACTGAATAAGAAACACAACTTTCCTGTCAATATTGAGCAATCAAGATTCAACATCAGACGTGCCGACTTTCCGTTATTATATAATATAATAATAAATTCAGACTGGGCCTCTCTTTCAGGCTCCGAAAATGTCGATGAGGCCTGTGCTAGGTTTTACGAAGTGTTATATAACATCTTTAATGTATGCGTGCCTAAGTCGATTATCCGAAAAAAGAAATTTCCTGTCTGGTTTACATCTACTATAATTAAAAATATTAAACGTAAACATAGAATATTCAAAAAATTAAAACGAATTAACTCAGACATTTTAAAAACTAAGTATCGACTTCTACGCTCTAATACAAAATATATGATCGATGCCGCACACATCGTTTATGTCAGAAAGGCCGAAGCTTCTATAGTGAGTGACCCTACAAAATTTTGGACATATATACAATCTAGAAAAAATGCTTCGTCTCTCCCTGAAATATTTAAAGATAGAGATCTAGAACTGTCCGATCCCACTGACATTGTGAACGCATTCGCTGCTTTCTTTAGAAGTGTTTACACCAGTCCGACCGGTCCTGTAATTCAAAATCATGCCACTAATAGTGGGACACATATTGTGCTAAAGAACATCACACATGATATGACACTGCGATCAGCAAAAAAGCTAAATGATAGAACCACTCAGGGCGCAGACCAGATACCATGCTTTTTGGTCAAGGACTGCATCCATGCGTTACTTCAGCCTCTATCCTTTATTATTATTATTATTTTCAACCTTTCACTCAAAACCAGTGCCTTTCCCAAGATTTGGAAAGAATCGAAAATTACACCTATCTTCAAAAAGGGGGACATATCCATTTTGTGTGCGTTTGCGAAGGTCTTCGAGATGTCTTTATACGAATGCATATTCACCTCGGTAAAAAATATTATCTCTCCAAACCAACATGGCTTTTTCAGCAGCCGCAGTACCGTGACCATTTTGGCTCTTGATGACAGACTTTAAGTTGATGCACTTTACACGAACTTTTCGAGGGCCTTCGATAGGGTCGACCATAATATTTTCCTCCAAAAAATTAACCTAATGGGGTTTAGTTTCGACCTTACTATGTTTTTTAAATCATATTTGAGCGATAGAGTACAATATGTTGAAGTTCGGGGACATCAATGAAATAAATTCCAGGCAACTAGTGGAGCACCTCAGGGCAATAATATAGCACCGTTGATCTTTCTTCTTTTCTTCAACGATATATGCAATAAAGTCTCAAGGAATCTACTACTGTTTGCGGATGACCTGAAAGTTTTTAAATTTGTGCGTTCTCTCGATGATTGCTATGGCCTGCAGACGAATTTGGGAGCAATCGAACAGTGGTGCAAGCTGAATAATCTCCCTTTGAATATTGGTAAATGTCTAACTATGACCTTTTCAAATACACAAACTTCTATTGATTTTGATTATAAATTAGGTGACTCAATTGTCACTAGATGTTCTACCTTCAAGGATCTTGGTGTAATATATGACACAAAGCTCACTTTTGCTCCCCATATAGACTATATTTGCAGCAGTGCAACAAAGATGCTTGGCTTTATCATACGCAATTCCAAGGACTTATCTAGCAAACAAGCGATGAAAACACTTTTCACTAGCTATATAAGATCCAAACTCGAATATGGAGCAATTATTGTCAACCCAGCTTATGATCGATATGTGGCTCAACTGGAGAGCATTCAGAGAAAATTTTAAAGTTTCTTGCCTTTAAGTGTGATGGAATGGATCCACCCAGAGGCAGCGGTCAGCTTCTTCTTTGGCAGAGATTCCAGGTCCCATCTTTGTTGAACCGCAGAAATGCTTTGCTAACGCAATTTATCACCAAAATCTGTACAGCTTACATCGATTGCTCCGATTTACTAACGCTAATTCAACTTTTTACTTAAAGCACCGGTCTATAGAGGAATGATCCTGTTTAATACATCGTGTGGCGACATCGATATTTTCGGACTTTCACCAGCGCAGATCACCAATATACTCAGAAATAAATGTCTAATTTAATGTATAAAAATATGTAGTATATGTGTAAGTTATTTTGTAGTATTGTTATTTATAATTTAGTTTTAACTTTTTGTAATTAATTGTCTTGTAAATGGAAGTTCTTTTTCTGTTAGACAATAAAGCTTATTATTATTATTATTATTATTATTATTATTATTATTATTATTATTAAAATCAAACAATGTCTTTGAAACCAATTTAAACCACGGAGCTCTACACGTGGCTCTCGAAATTTAGATTTTTCTTTGAGATACTGATATTTAGTTTCAAATATACAGTGCCCTAGTAAGGGGATTATTCAACGAAGCTCTTGAGGAGGATTGTGGTCGTCGATGGCTTCTCGCCTGACGGATAATTGCAGGTGAGTGAATATTTGTGGATTCGGCCACCTGCACCCATGTTGGGGATTTGACTTTCGAGAGCTGCCACACGCTTGGGCCCCGTTTAACATCTTAAGGTATGTTAAGTAATTTTGGAACAATTATTGGTGTGATCTGTTATTTGTTGAGGTTCGGTAACTGGTTCCTTTATATTTTGGCTCGATCACCTTTTTAATTTGCCCAATTTGTGTTTCAAGGGTTTTGCTTCTTCCCGTTTTCCTTCTACTTCCCGGTTGTGGTGTCTTTTCGGTCTATGAATTTCCACTGCCTTGCTGGATAATTGAGTTAATAAAAAATGATGCATAATATGAGCTATATAACCTGCGCACCAACCAAGGCAGGGCATCACTGTTAACTTCACGCATTCTCAACTATTCTGTTATTCTATAATATAATAGATACAATTATTATTAAAAGTTTAGACTTTAAACTGCTCGAGAACATATTTTTGCATATATTAGTTTAAAAACTAATTTTGCTTTTAAACTGATATTGGCGACGAATCTTTTAATGACACGTGAAATATTTTTATTTTTAACAGAAATATTTCTGGCTCAACACCCATCTTATATATGTTATTATATTATCTATTGAATTTCAGCCAAGTTTCATCGTCTACTGGCGATTGATAATAATAATACAATTACACGAAACTTGTCCCATTAATTCCAATTCTTGCCAGTCTGGAAATTTGCCAGTTTGATCCCTCCCGTTTGAACCCTCTTCATAATTAAGCGAAGGCCTTGATACACAGCGTCTAAAACGGTTAACCCTTTTTTTGATCTTCTCGTAATCTCGAGATATTCGTCTAAAATTGATTGTGCACATTTTTGATGGGGTTTTATCGATATTGCTGCTCAGTTAAAAGGGGGACTTCGAAAACCCGTGATTGCAATTAAATTCTTCATAATCAAATCTAAAGAAGCTATTTCAATAATATATTTAGTAAATTATGCATTACCAAAAAAAGGCAAGAAAACCACGCCCTCAAACTATCGCCCAATTGCCTTGCTTCCAATAATCTCCAAAGTCATGGAACGTGTAGTCAACCAGCAACTACTCAAGTACCTCGAGAGCAACAGAATAATCAGCGATAATCAATACGGCTTTCGCAAAGAAAGATCGACAGGAGATATATTGGCCTATGTCACTCATATATGGAGTAGGGCAATTGAAAACTACGGAGAGTCTCGAGCGATTGCGTTGGATATTTCAAAGGCATTCGACAGAGTTTGGCATGACGGACTGCTCAACAAACTGCCGGCCTTGGGACTGCCCGCCTCTCTCTGCAGCTGGCTGGCCAGTTTCCTTAAGAACCGATCCCTACACGTTGCAGTCGATGGACACATCTCGGACACATTCACCATCAACGCGGGCGTGCCTCAGGGCGCAATACTTTCACCAACTCTGTTCCTCATCTACATTAATGACCTGCTGATCGAAACGAATAATCCTGTTTCCAGTTTTGCAGATGACAGCACCCTTGTCTCCCACTTTAGATCAGAAAAACCCTTACCAGCGACTGAGACTCATCACCGCAGACAGGAGTATATTACAGCAATTAATCAAGACCTGGAGAAAGTTCAAACTTGGGGCGACCGAAATTTGGTCCAGTTCAATGCAGCAAAGACCCAAGCAGCAACGTTTACTAAGAGGGCCAATACAGCGGGCCCTGACATCATTATGGCAGGATCGACCATTCCTTCATCCTCGTCAATCGGGCTGCTGGGTGTCTCGGTCAACAGCAATATGTCATGGCATGACCATGTTGCTAACATCGCAAAATCAGCCTCCCAGAAGCTTGGTGCGCTATTTCGCAACAAAAAACTCTATACCTACACCGCAGCAGTTGCTCTTGCTGTACAAAGCGCAAATAAGTCCGTGCTTAGAATATTGCTCACATATCTGGGGTGCCGCACCAAAGCATACCCTAAAGCTGCTGGATTCCATTCAGAAGAGGGCTGTGCGTCTCGTCGGCGATCCGGAGTTGACCCGGAATCTGGATAGTCTGGAATATCGCAGACATGTGGCCGAGATGTCTCTGTTTTACAGATACTTTCACCGCAGATGTTCCCAGGACTTGGCCCGCGTAATCCCGCCCCTGGCAACTCCTGTCAGACAGTCCCGACAGACGGCAGGAGCGCAGCAGTTCGTCGTACAACTAGAAACACCTAGAACATCGCTTTACCAGAACTCCTTTGTCTGGCGCACTGCATCACTGTGGAACTCACTTCCAGGACATCTGTTTCCCACTAATTACAACCTACAAATATTCAAGAACCGTGTCAATCAACATCTTCGCACACACACCGCTCGTCGAGCGCCATAGGATCTCCCTTTAGTGTGTGTCCCGCTGCCATAAAAAAAAAAATACGGCTCACATACGGCAAAAGCTCTATTTGGATTAAAACCTATAAGATATCCTACCGACTGCGCCACGTTGTAGGTGAAAAAATTAATCAGGTGTTAATCATACAATCATTTAGGTGAATGTGATTATTAAGCAAACCAGGTTAGGAAGTAGTAGCAAAATGTAAAAGAACTTAGCCATTTAACTATCACAGATGTCAGCCAATGCCTGAATGGATAAAAAGCCTTTAACAAAAACTCCACATAAAATAAGTCTGCGTCCTCGAGAGCAAGAGGTATAAGAGACAACGCTTCAATTGCGATAAGAAAATCGACAAAAAAATTACAAGCCAAATGTGCTTTGCGAAAAAAGCTCTGCCAACCATATTGGGAATTACCCGAGAAACAGACGCATGTAACGAGTTCGAAAATCAAAACAGAACAATCGTTGCGAATGAAAGAAAACCTCAAACTACTGATAATGTAAGCGTTTTCCACAGCGACAGTGACCTTGCTTCTAGCCTTGGAAATATGATATAAGTTCTTTGTTATACTATTAAGTAGTGCAATCAATAACTTCGGTGGCAACAGGTCTAATTAATAAATTTAAGCTTGTTTATGAAACCCTTTTACATTGAAATCCCTCATCAATGCGCGTGATCTATGAGCAACATGTAATTATCTATTATAGTGGATGATTCTTAGTTTCAGGCATAACATTTGTAAAATGCAGGCACAAAATTATAGCATGTTTCAAAATGTAATCCAAATCTACCAAAAGGGCTTATTGATTTAAGATGCTTAAATAAATATTATTATTTCTATATTAATAAAGACTTTATGATGAGCAGATTTTAACTTATACCCAAATCCTAAAAAGATGTGTTTGCCTAAGCAGCAAGCAATGAAGGATAAAACCACCTGAAATATTTGTCTGCACCTTTTACACAACAAACAAAGGGCTTCATCGAAATGGCACGATTTTAAACCGAATATGATCGTAAAAATATACTTCAGAGTCGCTGCTTTTCTACACTTACGCGTAACGACAGCTGAGGATATATAGAAATGAGCATACCATCTTCGGTTCACTCACATGCACCTCTAAAAGCCATTCGGAGCTTATGAATTTTTATTTTTCCTCTTTAGTAATTTTTACCTTACGAAAGTCGCATGCAGCATTAACGTAAAGTAAATTCATATCAGCCATTACCCATCAATTGCAGCTCGTCATTTTCCTTTAAGGGGTTATTATACATCAATCCCTGTTTGATTTCTTTGATAGTAAATAAATTTAGATTTTTAGTACCTTTTTCTTTTTACCCAATTTATAAGAGTATATGCAAAAAAAATATCCTAAATAGAAGCTTTGCCAATATAAACTTCAATGAATTTAATCATCGTTATATGGTGTATGGAATTTATATTGTATTGTCGTTTGCTTTAATGTTAGCAACGATAAAAAGTTGATCCATCCGACTTTACCTGGATTTTCTTACGTAAAAAAGGGTCTATTGTCCAGTTTGTATGTGATATGGCCTGTCGTAAGACCGACCTTTCTTGAGGACTTTTATTCGGCTTGGGTTGCTGCATCTTAATTATTTTTGGTACTTCACATACATTATTTATATTAACAGCATTTTTTAAAAGACGAATAAAAGAAATTTAATTGTTTTGAATGAAACGAACATGCTAAAAGTCCTATCAGAAGCGTACTTAATAGAATTAAGAGCAATATCCCGAAATTGCACGAACGCAAGGAAGGATAATCAGTTTTACCTGCTCTGTATCGAGAGCATCGTTTAATTATGAAAAAGGTTCAAACTAGAGGAATTAAACCTAGAATATATAACATACGTGACAATTACTAACAAAAATATACTGGAGATATATTTAAAAATTCTATACAGATTTTGATTTAAAGACAATGGCTATGTTTATAAATTCGAAAACTCGTTACCCACATCCGTTTAATAGGAAAATGGGTTTATAAGCGCTAGTAGGTGATCACAACATTATTATAAAGCTGTATTTCGCTTGGGGATTATTGTCATTAAACTGCTTGGAAGAGGACATTGGAACCACTAGCACATGCTTTGTTTCAAATGTTATTATAATTATTACTATTATTATTATGAGAAGTTGTGGTCCAACAGTTACTGATAGCTCCTTATTTTTAGGTATTTCATTACAGGATGCCCAGAGGATTATATAGTTTAGGTGGGATCGATTTACGCCAGTAATATGAACACTTCACTAAAACATAGCTATTTATTAAATACAGTTTGCGCTCTTTCTGATAATTATAATGCGCATGTCTTTTCGTATGAGGTATATTTGAATTGTCTACGAGCCTTGGTTGCTGTTAATAATAAAGAGTTTACGAATTGAGTTGTACCTTATTTAGACTGGTTATTTAATTGAACTAATTTGTAACCAGCCTTAGGCGTTGAGTGCTAATTCTGTAACACTCTCTGTTAATTGCTTAACAGTCGCTTCATATATCAGGTTTACTCAACGGTATCAATTTTTTTGGAGGCGTGGGTCTATGTCTTCGCAGTTAGGTGGGGGCGCCACTATTTTTTTTTACTAGAAATTTATCAATTATTATTGAGCTTTCAAAATAGGGTAATTAAATTTAGAAAAATGCCGTGTATAAGAACGTTGAAAAAACTGAGGATATACGTTTAATTTGACTGCAATTTAGCAAAATAAATATCACGATTTCAAATATACACAAAGCCTTTCAGGACAATTAATTTTATTTCAAATTAATTTGAAGTTGTGGGTGATAAAGTACATAAACTAATGAGAAGATTCTCTTGTAATGTAATTTACTTATATTATCAGACTATTAAAGCCAATCAAAATATGATACTAGTTTATAATCTATGCCATATAACATTAATATTGCCCAATTCCTCTTTTGTAATAATTCCAGATACACGTTGAATTCTTAAAAGTCTGACTACACGGATTCAATCACGAAACAATGTAAATAGGAAGTATTCTACTAAACTAGCTTTATATTAAATCAAATATGTACATATATATAGCCGTTAAATATCTACAGGTAAACGAATTGAGCTCAAGTCGATTCCGATATCGAGGCGACATATTAAATTTGTTGCATTGCTGCAATGAGCTTAACAGCCAATTATAGTAAAATAAATCAACTATTCTAACTCTAGAGAAATGAATTCTTTACTTGAAGTAATATCAGACATAATAAAGATGAAATTAAGTATTTTCGCAGCAACTATGAAAAGAACCAGAAATATATATGATGCATACAATTACATAACCTACAGCTCTTTAAAGGTAAGCTTGATAAGCAAAATAGCCAGATCAATAATTGAAAACGAGAAATAACGGCAATATAAATGATAGACATTAAACGACCTACAATCGTTTAATTATAAATTTATTAATCAAAATGATATATAACGATAAAATAAATACGATATAGACATTGTAACAATCATTTGGATATGCTCGTTCCAATGTCAGTAATTTTGATTTTCAGTATCAATTTTCGGTTAAGTATCCAAAAACAACTAATTTATTTTCTTACATTCACAAACTTCAATAGAATCTAGCACACCATTGGAATTCTTTTTAACGTAATTGATTTGTCTACGCTACTGGGCTGCAGGGATATAGTGAATATAGTTGCAAGTATCTTGAATTTAATATGAAAAGTTTATTTATTTATTTATTTATTTCCAAATATTCCAATCGACAATTTTTAACAATTGTATAAGAATAGTCAATACAGAAATAATTTTAAAAATTATACTAAACTAAAAACTTACAACTAAAAGTAACTTTAAGAATCTATAAATTAATGAACTCCCCTATAGAATAAATTGTCTTTGACACTGGAAAAGACTTTAATTTTTCCTTAAATATAGTGACACTAGAAGATTCTTTTATGTCGGGTGGCAAGGTATTATACATTTTAAGACCAATAACATTTGGAGATTTAAATTTAATTTGTGTTCTATATGGAGGTATATAAAAATTATTTGCATTTCTGGTGCTGACACAATGCTTTTGTCCATAAGTTGGATAAAGATCTCTATGTTGATATATGTTTAAACACGTTTCTAAAATGTATATTGCTGTAACTGTGAGAATGTTAAATTTTTTAAAAAGAAGTCTACATGAAGCCCTGTAATCAACACCAGCAGTACATCTTAAAATGCTTTTTTGTTTTATAAAAACATCTACTGCCTTTGTAGAGATTCCTCAGAATGAGATTCCATATCTTAATACTGAGTCAACTTGTGCATAGTACAACATAAACAATTCTCTTTGCGGTAATACCTGCCGTAAATTAAACAACATATAATAAGCACTACTAAGTCTACTAATAACATGCTCACAATGGGATTTTCAGTCAAGAGATGAATCCATATATAACCCTAAAAACTTAACATTATTGACATTATTTATGTTTGTGTCATCTATCTGAAGCTCTAAATTGTTACACCCATT
Source organism: Pissodes strobi (assembly GCA_016904865.1). Taxonomy (NCBI): domain Eukaryota; kingdom Metazoa; phylum Arthropoda; class Insecta; order Coleoptera; family Curculionidae; genus Pissodes; species Pissodes strobi. The sequence goes on along the minus strand of MU192583.1, from coordinate 10,828 downwards.
TCGTCTTGCATGGAACCTCACACATTGTGTTTTACTTATATTAAAATAGAGACTGTTTTCGGTAAACCATTCATGTAATTTTTTAATTGCTGTATTTGCTTTAACTTGTAATTCAATATCTGAGGCACTGGAAATTAGTAGAGAAGTGTCATCTGCATAAGACGTAATTGAAACATCGGGGAGTATTTTTTGCAGCTCATTTGTATATAAAAGATAAAGAACAGGGCCCAAAATTAAGCCCTGGGGCACACCCATGATACATGTTTCACACCCAGAATTTATAATAGTACTACAGCCAGATTTTGTAACATATTGGTATCTATTTTTTAAAAAAGATTCAACGCAGCATAGGCTGTTGCCTTTAATACCATAATGCTGTAATTTCTCCAAAAGGATGCTATGGTCCACACAGTCAAAAGCCCTGCTGAGATCACAGAAGATTCCATCAGGGCTCTCAGCTGCATCAACGAATTCCAAAAGATCCCCATAAAGAGCATGTATGGCAGAATGAGTGGACTTACTTCTTTGAAAACCATATTGGTGCGCGCCAATTATTTAATTCGCCATTAAATACATGGACAATCTATCAAGAAAGCAATACTCGAAAATTTTTGAAAAAGATGAACATAAGGTTATAGGTCTATAATTTTCCATTAAGTATGTACTATCTTTTTTATGAAGAGGTACAATTTTTCCTGTTTTTAAAATCGAGGGAAATATTCCATTACAAAAGGATATATTTACTAAATAGGTCAATGGACAAGTAAGTTCAAATAGCACTTGATGAAGAATGGTACTAGGCACTTCATCAGGCCCACATGATTTCTTACTCTTCAGCTTATTTTTTATCATATGAAAGAGTTCATACTCCAAAAAAGGAACCTGTAAAAGTTTACTCAATTGACATTCTCCATCAAGCCAAGTTTGTTCTCTGTTGTGTGAAAAATTTCCCATTTTACTTGTTAAGTCAAGAGCTGCATTTCTAAAAAATAAATTAAATGAATTTGCCACACTTGTTGGGTCATTGTTATAGTTACCAGATTGATCAAGAATTGTGATTGAACTCTGTTTTCTCTTTGTTTTACTAGATAAAATATTTATTATACTTCGGTCTCGTCTCATAAATACCATTGTGTAGTACCTTCGGTTTAGCCCGAAACGATCACTATTTTAAAGCTGAAAAATAAACAAACACACACCTTCCGTCACCTGCCGTATTTGTCATCATCAGTCAGTCTTCTTTCTAGTGCGAAATCGATCACACGTTTCGCATCAAATTATCAAATTCCCGATTTGTTTACGCTTGGATAATGCCGAATTCTTCTAGAAAAAGACATAGAAGTAGAAGCCGTAGTAGGTCGGTGAATCATAAAGATATTGGTGCAGTACTAAAAAGGATAGAACGTCGACTATGCGAGGTCGAGAAAGATCAACAAAAATTTAAGAGGAGACGCCGCGCCGCGCCGCCGCCGTCATCGTTCTGGATCTACCACTACGGATTCTTCGAATTCCAGTTATCGCAGTCACAGCGAGAGTATCAAGTTATCGGAAAACGATTCTGATGAAATAACAGATAAGAGTAAGTGTAAATTACAAATATATCAAATTAAATAAAAATTGCAGGCCTACAAAATAATTATTTATGTCCATTAGCAGTGATGTAATTTATATATTTCCCTGGTTTTTATTGGGTCATATAGACGGTTGTACTGGTATGCTACCTGCCTAGGGTGGCAAATACAGCTTTAAAATATATTTTTCAAGAATGAAAAATGGTCATTATGCCTAGGGTGGTCTAATGCTAATAAGTAATTCATCAGTACGACACACTGTCACAATATTTACCTAGAGTGGTAAATATTGCAAATTTCATATTTACCTAGGGTGGTAAATATCGCAACGTAGTGTAGTGATATTCTTGTAATAATATCTCACTTTGATTGTCTAGGGTGGCAATAAATTAGTAATGCTTATAATATAATGATTATTTTAAGCCCATATAAGTTGGAAGTCTATACCAAAGCTAACTAAATGGTATTTTATTAGTAGACTTTGTCTATATGCATGGTTTCCTTTGTTTTTTCATTAGATGAGGATCAAGGACAAGCAGGGGTAGCTCCACCAGTTTTTGATATTTCATCTATCTTTCGAGAAGATGATAATAAAGAAAAGGCATTTTCCGAACCAATCCAACTGGAATTAGCTACATCCTGGATTAAGATACTAGGTTTGGGCTTGACAGATGAGGTTAGAAAGGAACTAACACAAAAATATTTGGCACCTGAAAATTGTCAGGAACTGTATCCTCCTAAAATAAATCCGGAAGTTAAGGTGGCCTTACCTGAGAACACCATAAAACGGGATGAGCGACTTACGCAGTTGCAAAGACAGATCGGTGCTGCGACTTCAGCTATTGCCCTTTTGATTACCAACATGGTAAAAGAAGGAGGGGGGGAAAATAAAGATTACATTGAATGCTTAAATGACATTGGCCGACTCCTCAGTGATGTGCATCACTCAGTGTCTAGGAGAGAGCTTCTCGTAATCAATTTAAATAAAGACCTTCAAGATACTTTGAGAGCAACTCCAATTTCTAATTTCCTTTTTGGAAGCGAACTGGATAATACAATTAAATCTGCAAAAGAATTGGAGAAGTCAGGCGAACAACTTAAGGTTCGTAAGAAATCTGTTCGCCCAGGGCCTAGTAAGCAGGAAAACTCGCAACGTCCATTCATGCCACAAAGGGGAACTCATCAGAGTGGACAGGGTTATCGAGTTCCCTACAAATGGAAGAATGTCCTTGTTCAGCGGCGCCAGTATCAGTCCAGGGGACAGGACCACTATCAGAGCGAAAAGGGGCGTCGGCGTCGCCCCATGTAGAGGTTAGTGGCAGACTTAGACATTTTGTTCAAAGGTGGTGTGTACTCTCATTCCATAAAAGAATTTTGTCTTATATAACAGGTTTTAGTATCCCGTTGAATAAAAAACCAATACAAGCAGTTATACCCATAGAGCCAACTTGGACGCATAGAGAAAAACAAATTATTGGAGATATAGTTGGGAAATTGCAGCAAGATGGTATCATTTCTGTGGCTAATCCTAGGGTGGATCAGTTCATTTCTAATATTTTTATTGTTCAGAAGCCAGATGGATCGTATAGATTGATCCTTAATCTTAAAAAATTTAATAATTTTGTCAAGGTAAAACATTTCAAAATAGAGGATCATAAAGCAGTGACGCGACTAATTACACCAAAGTGTTTTATGGCTACAATAGATTTAAAAAATGGTTTTTTACGAAGATCCTAAAACCGGTAATAGCCTTGCTTAGGAAAAAAGGTTTCGTGTCAGTTATTTATTTAGACGACATTCTTCTTTTTGGTAATTCCATTGTGCAAACAATGTAAGAGAAACATTAAATTTATTAGAACAATTAGGTCTTATTGTAAATTTTGAAAAAAGTCGCCTTTCACCAAATCAAACATGTAAATACTTAAGGTTTCTTGTACAATTCACAGATTATGCTTATTTCTCTGCCTAATGAAAAACGTTTAAAATTAATAGATTTATTAAGAAGATTTTCTAATATGAAACATTGTAAAATACGAGAATTTTCAAGATTCATTGGTTCATTACTTTCATCTGCTCCAGCCATTAAATACTCTTTTTTATACACTAAGTTGTTCGAAAGAGCAAAGTATTTGGCCTTATTAAACTCTGGAAATGATTATGAGGCAAATATGTATATATCACCCTCTTTAGCCATAGATTTCACTTGGTGGTTAAGCAAAGTTCAATATTCAAATAACACATACGCTCCGATGATTTCCAGGCAGAAATTTATACCGATGCTTCTAGGTCTGGTTGGGGGCTTAATTTATGGGACATACCACCTTTGGTTTTTGGTCTAAGGTAGAAAAAGATTATTATATAAATGAACTAGAACTTTTAGCTGTATATTTGGGATTAACAAGCTTTGCAAAAAAAAAATAAAAAAAAAATAAAAATAATTAAATTGTAATATCCTATGTCGTATCGACAATACAACAGCAGTGTGTACAATTAACCGCATGGGTAGCGTCAAATATGAAAAATTAAACCACTTAGCAAGAAAAATATGGGCTTGGTGCCAGGAACGAAATAAATATATATATATTTGCTTCCTATATTGCTTCAGGGGCCAACATTCATGCTGACAGGGCATCTAGAGCAATGCATAAAGAAACAGAATGGAGCCTGGCAGATTACGCTTTTAAAAACATTACAGATGAATTTCGTTTCCCAAACATAGATCTTTTCGCAAGTCGTCTCAATAAAAAGTGTAATAAATTTGTTTCTTGGATGAGAGATCCAGAGGCTTACAAGATCGATGCGTTCACTCTTAATTGGAAGAAATTTAATTTTTATGCCTTTCCTCCTTTTTCCATGATTTTAAGAGTTATTCAAAGAATTATCAGAGACAAGGCAGAAGGAATCCTTGTAGTACCTCTTTGGATCTCTCAATCATGGTTTCCTGTCTTTAAATCACTCTTAGTGTCCAAGCCATTAATTTTTGAACCTAAGACCACTCTTCTATCTTTCAGCGGAACACCTCACCCATTGTCGGAGAACCTTTTCCTGGTAGCAGTGAGGTTATCAGGGAAGCGTTGTTACGACGGGAAGTTCCCAAACAATCAATAGAGATATGCATTTCTTCAATATCTGTTTCCACCTTAAAACAATATTCAATGGTGGCAATTTTGTATAACAAATAAACTGCATCCCTTTGTTCTTACGGTACCAAATGTATTAGGTTTTTTGACCAGTCAATTTAATAACGGAGCTTCTTATGGTACTCTCAACTCTCACCGGTCGGCACTCGCGCAAATAGCAGGCCCTGAAATGGCTTCCGATTTTCGAATCAAGAGGTTTTTTAAGGGTATATTTGGGAAAAGACCTCCAAAACCAAGATACGAGAACACTTGGGACCCTACTATAGTTCTAGACTATGTAAGATCCATACCAAATAACAGCATATTTCTGGATACTCTAACAAAGAAACTTGCAGTCTTCATAGCATTGGCAACAGGTCATCGAATTCAGACTTTAAATTTAATCAATATAAAAAATATAGTTATTAAACCAAATGACAAAGTGGAAATTAGAATAGTTGATAGAATCAAATCCACAAAATTGAATAAACCTCAGCCTTATCTCTTTTTACCATTTTTTAAAGATGACCCAGAAGTCTGTGTTGCTAGTGTGTTATTACAATATTTAGAGATAACTAAAGATTTGCGAGGGCCTTGTCAATATCTTTTTATAACATATAAGAAACCATATCACAGGGCCACTTCACAAACTATCAGTAGATGGATTAAGAACATTCTGAAAGAAAGTGGCTTAGATATAGAACAATTTAAGCCTTACAGCACTCGTCATGCCGCTACTTCATCAGCAGATCGAGGAGGGGTGAGTTTTGATACTATTCGTTTGGCTGCAGGCTGGTCTAAAAATTCTAGTATCTTTGCTCAGTTTTAAAATAGACCCTTAGTTGATAATCAACAATTCGCTCACACTGTATTAGCTGCAAAAATTAATCAGTCTTGATATGATTTTTTTTTGTCACTTTGTTAATGTTGTAGACATTAAGTTTACTAAAATTTCCCTTTGTTGTTTTTTCCCACAGGTTGTTGTTGTGTGAAATATTATATTTAAAACATTATACGAATATTTTCAAAAATTTTTGGTGGTTGAATATCTATTCTCTTTGTTCTCCAAGCGTAATATGAAGTAAAAAGTTGTTGCATGCTGTTCTTTAAACATCTACACAATGGTATTTATGAGACGAGACCGAAGTATAATCATAAGATCAAACGAACTTACCTTAAGTGATGTTCGATCTTGATTATATATTATATGTAGGTCTCGTCGAAATAAATACGTCCCTAACCCACCCCATAATAAATTACTTAACGTATTCCCGTTACATCGCAACAACAGCTCCAAAACAGACTGACTGATGATGACAAATACGGCAGGTGACGGAAGGTGTGTGTTTGTTTATTTTTCAGCTTTAAAATAGTGATCGTTTCGGGCTAAACCGAAGGTACTACACAATGGTATTTATTTCGACGAGACCTACATATAATCAGGATCGAACATCACTTAAGGTAAGTTCGTTTGATCTTATGATTATGTTCCAAGCACACGAAATAGGATTACTAGCATTTATAATCCTATTTTGGTAATGTTGTTTTTTAGTATGATTTATTAATTCATTATGTTCTTTTTTTGCTGCTGTATGATGTTCTTTTAGAATGTTATTATATTTTGATAAATGGAATAAATTTCTTAAATTTGTACTTGATTCTTTAATTTGAGCTGTGACCCATGATTTATTATTCCTCTTATAACACTGTTTTAATGGAAAGTAAAGTTCAAAGAAATGCTTGAAAATGGTGAAGAAATAAGAGAATGCACTATCAATATCCCCAATAAGATATAAAGGAGACCAATTTTCCCTGTTTAATGCGATCTTAAATTCACTTATTGACTTGGTATTAAATATTCTACAATGATATGAACTACATTCTTCTGTTACCCCGATACCCAAATCAACATAAATTGATTTATGGTCACTTACTATATTATCTACTATGTTTATACTTCCATGGATAAAATTTTAAAAAATATGATCAATAATTGATGATGTAGAGGCAGTAGATCTTGTTGGTTTATTTATTATATTACGTAGCCCAAATTCATGGCAGACATGTATTAATTCATTATACTCATTGCTATCACTAGCCCTATTGCAGTTAAAATCACCACATAAAATAATTTTTCTATTTACCTTACATATATGTTGCAATGTATCACGTATCTGAAAAAGAAAGCCTTGCAGACTAGCTGAAGGAGACCTATAGCACGTTAATATAATATATTTATCTTTGCCTATTATGCAGGTTACTTCACATACCTCAAAAATCTTTTCCTGTAAGAATTTATCCAGTTTTAAAGCATTAACTTCATTATTTTCTTTTAACCATATTGCAAAACCTCCACCTCTATTGTTTTGTCTACAAAAATAGCTACCTAGCACAAAATGTTTAATAAGTAATGAAACTTACCGACCCCCAGTCTATGTATCACCTTCTGAAAGTCGGCAGTCAGACACGTGATCGTATAATTTTTTTTTTTTTTACAAACCTATTTCGACCCATCCATTACGTTGTGTATTTAGTATCTCCCAAGTTCTTTAGAGTTTGGAGCCGCAAAAGTCGATTATGTTTTTCTTTGTTGGAAACTATTCTTTCTTTTTTTTTATCTTATTTTAGCAATTAATAGACCAAGAACATTTAATACATTTATTAAATAAACGGAACCAGTCACCACATGTTAACATAAAACAAATCTTAATAAATGAAGAAAGAACATCTTAATTTTCTTAAAGTTCAGTATGAACATATGTGAGAAGTCATTTTGTTAAACTCTAAATATACTCAATTATGCCACCCTTCATAACTTGTAGTAACATCCAGGACCGTAGTACTTAATATGTACCATTTTTAATTCACGAATCAGTTCACCTATTAATATATTAGTCCAGAGTAATTGGATGTGATACCTGTCACTTATCACATACAACACGCCAGTTATACTTTAGGTATAACTGAACGTCTCAATGCTAATATATTATTGGAGATTATTTAATTACCGAATGTTTTTTTTTTTGTGGGCGTGGTACGTTGTACCTGATAATTACTGCATTGTTCTCTTCTCATAATATTGTATTAGTCCAGAACTTAACGTAACAACGGTTACGATAATTACGAAGATTTTAAAATGGGAAACAAGTCAAGCAATATAATTAAACACCAAGCAAGCCGAAAGACAACGGTCCAGGAGCGGACGCACAGTTCCTAACAACTCCTGTCGGACATCCATGGATCTTGTCAATTAATCATCGACATAACTCGTTACCCTCTCTACAACCTATCGCTTCAATGCCAATACATTATTATTCGCGTGTACGTACCTCTGCATATTCCCATTCATTCAGACATCACACAACAACGTACAATTCAAATTCAACCAACCACTCGGGATATTCAGTTGTATGCAATTAAATAATTAAAATTTCGGGAGTACGGATCTTGCCTGCGGCAATCCGCACTATTTACTATTTTGTTCTTAACCAGATGACTTCGATAGAAGGTACCCTTCAAAAATCATCGTGCCCATTGACTCATTCACCAGATGTCCTTAACTTTACTACAAGAATGAAACAAGTGCTAGTGACCTAGTTAACAGCTGTGAAATTCGGAAAACATTTGAACTTTCGATCGATTATTGTCTGTCTAGACCTTTTAATTCTTTTATATTTACTTTCGAAATTTAAGGGTTTATTGGGACCAGAGTTAGTGTGACCAGGATAGCATTAAACGTGACCAAAATTAATAGAACCCATTTTTTTCTTGATATAATTCCCCTTCCCATTTTCGTGTAATTGCGCTTACCTGGAAGAATTTGGTTAACTGATTTTTCTCCCCCAGCCCTCTTAGCCGTTCCCCGAGTATTCATATTTGTTGGTTTGTTGAGTTTCGCAGGCGAACCCTTTAAAAGAATAAATTTTAGAATCCTCATCTTGGAACAGGAAAATTCCATATCAATAAAATTGAGACCCCCCGTGACCCTTCCAGAATTCTCAATTTGTCAATGGTAATATCAGTCAATCCCCACATCGTACACCGTTATATAAGGTTCGGCGTTAGGATCTTCTTTTATTCCTCATTAACAAATATGTCAGAATTCTGAAATTGTTAGTGTATTACTCCATGGAACTTTAGATTGTCAACATCGTACACCGCCATATTAGGTTCGACGTTTAAACGCAGCAAAATACCATAAAAAATGCAACAACAATGTAGCTCGTATTGAATTTCCGCTAAAGTCTTGCAAAACAAGCACCGCACACCATCAGAGGTTCGGACGCTATAAAAATTGCAATACTCTATCGGAAAGTTCAATATCAGCATTAAATATGTTAAATTGATTTTTTTTTAATTTTGAAATAAATTAAATTTCCCCTAATGTTGTTATTAATTATTTCCTCCCACAGACTTGCAATCCAGCACCGGACACCGTCAGGCTCGGACGCTGTAGATTAACACGACTTTTTTGAGAAAATATCAA
>JAEQML010059621.1:0-28356 GCA_016904865.1 Pissodes strobi | reverse complement strand
CGAACATGTTAGACGTTATTCATGCCACAACGCTAAACCAAACAAAATATTTTTTTACAGATGTAAAACACGAAAATGAGAACTAACGAACAAAGGATCGAAATCGAGAACGTTTCAATCCAAAAACTGAAAGTTTAGAAAGCGAAATTAAAATAATAGATGTTAGGGGGAAATAATACAATTTCTTTGCTTGTGAGGTTGTCTGTTTAGAAAGCTTACTACGCTCTAATGATAACGTAACACCTAATTTTGTTATTGTTTGCGAACTTCCGCAATATTTGGTTGATCAAGCCAGGCATTTGCAGAACTCTCAAGTTCAACCCCGCTCTTGTTTTTCATTTGCTTATTTTAACAGATTACTTTTTTTTCCTACTTCCCCTAACCTTCTGGAAGCTCTCTACATAGTGTGTACCTGCGTTCTATAAAATAATCCTTGCTGAAAGGCATGTGTTTACCTTATTTTAATTTTGCTCAAATTTACTGAATTTATTTAATACGACTCCGTTTATTTAGTAAGAATTACATTCCGCTATGGCATTGTATCGCGCTACGGACACCTGCCTGAATTGCAAGCGCCAACACTGCTTTGTCCCAGATTACCCTTGTATTGCGATTGCTTACGCGCGTCGAGGTTGCTGGTGTTAGTTACGGAAATCCATCAGGGAGGCTGGAAGCCTCTAGCGGTAGTCCGCCCCCAGCCACGTTTTTAGAACTAGAACATTTATTCATTATAATTTACATTGTATTTGAACTACATCACTAGCTTAAGCAAGTCTAATATATTTTATTGCAACTGCTGTTACGCCTGGCGAAGTTTACCCATCGCCTTGGCCAGCAGGTGATGACACCCTAACATAGGGGGCTGGTTTTAAGCCTACTTAAATTACTAGGTCAGTGGTAATGCATTTTGTGTTGAACTTTACATGGGCAGCCCCTTCAAAGTCCTTATATGTAAAGATTGGCAAAAAGCTAGGTGTTGTAGAGTACTTATTGCTAGTTTGTGAGTTGGTGCTCGGGGTGAATGCAGGGAAAAGTGAGTAAAAACCCTGCTTAAATTGCTCTCAAGGAGCAGGAAGTCAGAAATTTAAGATTACTATTTACACTATGTACAAACATGAATTAATAGCACACATCTACCCAAGTAGATAGTAGGGGCTTAGCATTGTATGCTAAGTCTAATCCGGTATGAATGCAATGGCACCAGATAGCAGCTGCGGAGGCATGGATGCTTCGGTGGCTTAGAATCGAATGAGTTGAAAGTTGAAACGATGCCGTGTGCGCATTTATATGAATGTTAGCTCTTAGCTACCTTGTCAGGCCCCGCCCCCGTGTCCGAACACAGGTGATTGGCCAGCAGGTAGCAGCTCGAGCACGTTGACCATCGGACAAGGTGCTTCTGCTCTCCTGATACTTTCTGATTGAAGTTTATATGAGAATTGGCATTATAAAAGTTGTTAGAAAGTTATTTTCAAAAGTATTGTGTGCGTTTTAGCTTTCCTGTGGCAGACTGAGGTTAAGGCGGCCTAAGTTGCTTGAAAAATAAGGAAATTCCTCGGTAAATTGTCTCATAGGTGGTTGCTTGTTCCGGGTTGTACCTGCGATTCGCGATTTCTGATGTAAGTGGCGATCCCTTTATTTGACTTTCGAAAAACCTGCATGCGTGGTAGTCGATGTATTCCTCGACATAGTCGATTTTAGCCCATGCATGAAGGTCCTCTATCCTGACACGATCGTTCAGGGACATGGAAAACGCCGCTCGCAGGTAGTTGTTTTGAATTATCTGGAGCTTTTTCAGATGGCATTTTGCGACCGAACACCAGATTGGGGCACCGTACAAGAGAGCAGGCCTAACAATAGCTTTATAGAGGGTAAGCTTGTTGGCGGGGCTCAGGAATGACCTGGACGCGACCAACAGGCTTAGACTCTTTTTAATCATAGCGTTTTTTGATATCACAGCTTGAATGTGTTTACTGAAGTTCAGTTTACTGTCAAGTGTGATACCTAAATACTTGACTTTCATCTTTGGTAGGATTTCAATATTCCCTACTACTAGGGGTGTAATGGCAATGTCTTTACGTTTGCGCGTAATTATAATCAGGTCCGTTTTAGACATGTTGAGATTGACCTTCCACCTTTCATAGTAGGGGATAAGAATGTTTAGGTGATCGAGTAGATTCAATTTTGCCACCTCAGCTTGAGGATTAAGGGAGTAAATTGCCGTGTCGTCGGCAAAAAGGGCTTTGCGGGTGTTGGGACTTGACGGGATATCTGCTATATAAAGATTGAAGAGTAGCGGCGATAATACCGTACCCTGCGGCACCCCTGCCAGCAGTCTTCTGCTGGTCGAGGCTTTTTTGCCAATTCGAGTTTTATATGTGCGTCCGGCAAGTATGACCCGATGAGTGCTGTCCAGTAAAGTGGCATACTGTGGATCGCCAGTAGCTTGTACAGCAACCCATCGTGCCATACCCTGTCGAACGCTTTCTCGATATCTAGCAGCAAAAGGGCCGTAGACTGTTTTCGGTTAAATCCCTCATGAATGTCCGAAGCGATTTTCGCGGCCAGCATAACGGTGCCATGCTGTCCGCGAAATCCGAACTGTTCCTGTGGGAGGATTTGGAGGTTTTCCACAACACTAGTGAGCCTTGGCAAGATTAGCCTTTCGGCCACCTTACCAAGGGTGTTCAGGAGTGATATGGGACGGTAAGATGATGTTAGTTTTGGGTCTTTCCCCGGTTTCGGGAAATGTATCACGCACGCTACCTTCCATGGATCAGGGAAATGTTGCAGCCGGATAACCGCGTTAATAATATGCATGTATTGGATCAGGGTTTTCTTAGGTAAGTTCTTGAGGACTATATTCGGAATCGTATCCGGACCGGGAGCTTTGTTTCTCGGGAGACGACAGAGAGCTTTGCGGATTTCCGCAGGGGAAGTTCTCAGTCGATCAAGCACTAACGGGGGAATAGGATATTTACGTTGGCAGAAAGCGTTGACGGTTTGCGAGTAGAGCTCTTGCTCCGGCAGGGTGTTAGGCGCCCGGCTGTAGACGCCCTCAAGGTAGTCCGCGAAGGCTTCCGCTTTTCCTAGGTCATTGGAAATGTCCTGACCTTGATGTCTTAATTCCGGAATTTGCGTGTAGCCTCCGCGGACGCGCCTGGCGAGCTTCCACAGCGAGCCGTCTAGCCTGCTTACCGTGTTAACATAGTCTAGCCAAGTTTGGTTTTTATGCTCCCGTATTTTAATCCTGATTTCCTCCGTCAGCGCATTGATGCGAGCGGAGCCCATTCTAGTCCGGTTTCTCTGCCATCTACGTCGAAAGCGATTTCTAAATGTGATGAGATTGAGGACAGGTTCAGGTAGGGATTCCGTCCATGGACGGACTGTGACTTTGGGGCACATAGCATCACGGATGCGCAGGATGTTTGACGTGAGATTAGCGACTTCGTTTTCTAACTCCTGGACGGTCTCTAGTTTTTCGGGAACAACAGTCACTTCATTTAGCCTGGCTCGGAACAACGGCCAATCAACATTCTTATACGAAACGACGGTGTCACTCGTCGTGGGGACCCTATAGTATAAGCTAATCTTGATCGGGAGGTGATCCGAGTTTAGAGCGTTAAGCTCTTGCAGCTGCGAAGTTCTTATCGTTCCCCGAGTAATAGCGATGTCCAGGAAGGAGTCCGCACGGAGATAAGTGGGATTAGGTGTTCGATGGTAGGACATTTCCAGATTATTTTCGATTATTCCCTTAAATAATCTACCCCTCACGATTGTTGTGCCGCCCCAGTCGGCATGCGAGGCGTTGAAATCGCCAATAAGGAGGGATACTCGGTTCTGCGGAAGAAGAGCAAAGAGATCGGCTGCAGTGAGGCGGAGACGAGGGGGCGCGTAGCCGCCACAAATACGTAAGCCGCTCTCTGTCTCGAGACAGATATGTTCTATTGCGGATCGAAGATTTCGTATCCTTTTATAGTGGAGCGACCTATGTATGAGACAGGCCACGCCTCCTCCGGGTCGATCGGGCCTATCAAAACGCTCGATATTATAGTCCCTAATCTTAAACGCAAAATCAGGTGACAAATTCGTTTCATTGAGGAAAACAATCTGAAAATTGGACGAATACATAAAATTACGAAGCTCGCCCAGCTTAGATCTAATGCCATTAGAGTTCCAACTAGCAATAAGAAGCATTTATACGTTGAACTTTGCATATTCACACGAAAAAAAGCGGAGCGAGGCTTGGATTATCTCCGCTTTATCCCCTCGGCACGCTTCTAACATGTTAGAATATGTGTCCAGCGCTAAATAAAGCTGATCAAGGTTTACTAAACTGTTAATTTTAGTTACGACATTGTTAAGATTTGCCATAGTATTAGCAATATTTAGATTGTTAGAATTAGAGTTATGAATGTGATTATTGGCGTGTGCAGTACCACTAACCTTTTGAGCTGTGTTATGGTTGACTACAGGTTGATTTTCACGGCTTTGCTGCTCCCGTCTTCCACGGATTGGCGGGAACTGCTGTTGGAATTCCTCTTCTCCTCGTTGGCCATTGCTTAGGCCTTGGCCTCTAAGGCCGTCTGCTACGTTCGGGTTTGGATTTCTCCAGGCCGGGTTGGCCGGTGCGGTGGTGGTGCGGGGCGGAAAGTTTGTTTTGTCTTAGCACCCGCGGATTGTATGATGTTAAGTTTATAAGTAAAAACGGGACAGTTTTCATCAATCGACCTGTGTGGGCCGCCGCAATTCACACATTTTAGATGGTCAGAGGTACAGTCGATGATTTTATGCGGGCCCGCACATTTACTGCACGAGACCCTTCGGTTACAGTAAGATTTGGCGTGCCCGTATTGCTGGCATTTTTTGCATTGCAATACGGGCTTGCCTGAGCGCCTGATTTCCCAGTTAACACGGACACACATGACTGTCTTAACTTCTTGGGAAAGTTTACGTAAATTATAGTTAGTTCCTAGTATAACCAGGAACATGGGAGCTCGAGTTTTGCGCATTACATACACGTTTTTGGCGGTGATGTTATATTCGTCACTTAGGGCTTCTGTGACGTCTTGTGGTTTAATATCCCCATCCAGGCCGCGTAGTACGAAGGCCCTGGTTTTTTCTTGACTTTCCGCGTAGGTATGATACTCGGTCTTCTCTTGATCGAGCGTACGTTTTAATGCATGTAAATCATTTGCGTTGTCACAGTAAACAATAACAGAATTTCTGGTATATTTAAGTTGGTACCTGTTTATGCGCATTTCTTTGAGGTCCTCTCTAAGTTGTCGGTGGTCCGACGGTCTGCCCTTAATGACAACGGGCGGTAGAGCTGAGGTTTTAGGCTTGGCGGGCGCTTTGCTTTTACGGTTAGGGGCCGTTGTTTGGCGTACATCGTTCGAGGCCGAAGTAGAGGCGACGCTTACGGTATCCTCATCCTCTGTGTTGATGTCTGAGAGGGGTTGAAACTTGTTATTAATGGGCACGGGTGGTTGTCCCATGTCAAGAGTGACGATTTTGAAATTTCTTTTAAAATGCAATTGTTTAAAAAGCGTTTTAAAAGGATCTTTGTCGGGCTGAGGTAACAGGGTCGCAGAAATTGGCGTCGGCGGCGGAGCCATAATCCGAGAATCGTCTTTGTGACTGGAACACGCTGTTGCTAAAGGCAATTCAATAGCAGTGTCGACAGTTTTTTGTGCTTGAAGTTTTTCTGACCCAGTGATCTTAAGTTTTTTGGTACTCTCTGCGCCAAGAAGGCTCGTAGGGCTAGCCTTCTTTTTTCCCGTGTCTATTTTCGACGTAATAGGGCGTTTGATGCCTGTAGGGTGTGTGTCACGCATATGCTGCCTAATTTTCGTTATAAGCCGATACAAATCGTGTTGGTTTAAGTTATCGGTGTCTTTTAGCTTCTCGGAATCGAGCCTACATTGAACACACACTTCAGCGAGGCTCCTGGTTCGGTTTTTGGTTCTTTTAACTGTTAATTCGGAGTACTTCTTGTCGGAGTTAGACTCCATCGATACATTAGACAGGGTGTCTTCGTCCTCCGTGTAATCGCCCATAATTTGGGCAAAAGCCGGGGTTCCGTCCCCGGAGACGTTCTATAAAATAATCCTTGCTGAAAGGCATGTGTTTACCTTATTTTAATTTTGCTCAAATTTACTGAATTTATTTAACACGACTCCGTTTATTTAGTAAGAATTACATTCCGCTATGGCATTGTATCGCGCTACGGACACCTGCCTGAATTGCAAGCGCCAACACTGCTTTGTCCCAGATTACCCTTGTATTGCGATTGCTTACGCGCGTCGAGGTTGCTGGTGTTAGTTACGGAAATCCATCAGGGAGGCTGGAAGCCTCTAGCGGTAGTCCGCCCCCAGCCACGTTACTAAGTAAGTTTCCCATGTATTATTAGGGATTGGGTATACGTAAATACTTACTCTGTAATTTGTATTTTCTCATTTTCCGAGTCATTTTCTATCTAAGATATATATTTAGTTAATTGTTTCTTTTGGTTTTATTGAACCCGGGCTGATGCAAATTTATACAACTAAACAATTAGATAAAACTGAAATACACACAATCCACAGTCGTTCGCACTATTCTTGGGCAAATGCCGCCAAATAAGTAAGTGAAAACTACCTGCAAGAGTGATACTAGCCCGTTTCTATATGCACAACAGCATTAAATTATCTATTGCAAAGAACGAACTATATCAACCGTATTTTACGTATAATATTATTAGTGCCCTAATACTAGCCCGCATTGGCCTTTCAATTGTCGTTTTGACTGATTTATTAGCTTGCCAAATATCTCATTATTTTTCCAACATATAAAATTCTACATTTCATGCCCTCACAAATTATTTTAATTTCATTACGTGCTTGTTGCGCTTAGTTTAAGAAAATCTATAAAGCAACGTGTCCAAATGAGTGTCATGTTCGCAATATTAGAACATACAATTTATATTTAGAAATAATTTAAAGCTATCTAAGTAATGTTTGAGCATTGCGGAATTAACCTAAATATTTCTCATTATGAATCTTTATTTTATTCAAAGCTCATCCCAATGGGTTTGAGTTGACATCAAAATTCAACAGTTATTTTATACTTCAATTCTTATCTAAAGCGAAACCGATAAGAGAAAAAATATCCAAATTGAAACGCAAAAGTTTTATCGAATTGATAATTCGAACAACTGTCAAAAATAAACAAGTGAGGTTCTGGACGTCAATGAATGAACATCGACTTCGTTATTTTAATGATATACTCTATATATTTTCAAAAGGATGGGATACCTTTAACCTTTTACTACCAAATTATTTTTTGTCGTTCTACTAAAAAAAATCCTCTTTTATTTCGAATGAGTATACGTAATTGAGATAATAATTAATTATTGGTGTTTTAAAGGACCCCGCACACTTTTAATGGGATTTTAAAGAATGACGGAATTTGATGAAATTTTAGTATGTTGTAGTTCTTGGCCTCCTGATGAAAATGTCCCATGGGCCCAAAACGATCCTAGGACTGGTTTCCGAGATACAGTGGCGGGTAGGGGTTCCCTGGAAAACACAAATAAATTCATTTTTATCTTAAATGGCTGTGTTAGATATCACGTTATAATTTTTATGTACAGGGGGTGCTAAAGCAGGGTTTTAGTGCATTTTGCCGAAGGTTCCAAACCCGAACATAGCACAGGGAGTACTCAAAAAGTAAGTATTTTTATTTGTTCTTATACTTTCTAAAAACTGACAAAAGCCAACCTTAGCTTGCGAAAACCATAAAATATATATTTTGTCTAATTAAGTAATTGTTTATATACCAGCAAAAAGTGGTATGTATGTAAAATGTTGTTTAAAAATTGAACATTTTAAATAATTTCTGGTAAGATATTCTTGGAGATTTCCAACATCTTCGACTCACTCTAGATCATTATTGCTTGGATATTTAACTATATCTTGATGTCGAGCATAACTTAAATACCAAATAACACTTGCAATGTGACAGCACATACCTACCACTCGTGCTCCGGTTGCACAAGTGCAGTAGTACCCCTTTATTTCGTTGCGTGTATTGTATTTAACAAATAGTTGATATTTTGTTGCATTTTTGTGTCTGGAAAAAATCCTGACTCTTATTAAATGATTTATTTAGCCCTGTATCTATTTGCATAAGATGACCCCTATGTTCTCTAATATTGTCCTGTATATATGAGGGTGACAACACTCCAAATGTAAGGTGTAGTAAGTCTGCAAGATCTAATATGGAAAATTCCAATGCATCATTTTCTAGTTTCATATATGGTCCCGAAGAATCTAAAGTATGCCAGGGACATTTAAATGACTTGCTTCTTTCTCCATTGCTAAATGGTCTAAAATCTATTGAAAAGCCCATAATATTAAACGGCAGAGAACTGAAACTTTTTATGGGTTCTTTAAGACAGCAAGCTGCCGACAACTCTAAAATGGAAAATGATGAAAATTTTACTGATCAGGATTTTAAGTCACTAACATCTTTGACCAGGGAACAATTTCGCGATCTTTATCACAATTATTGCGTTGGCCCAGTTGTGGTATATGAAAAGATTAGATATATTTCCAAAAAAGATTTAATTTGCTTTTTATCCAAAATCCTCCAAAGTCTGTCAGACGAATTTTTATGCGCCATTTTTCAATATTCTTCAAGGCAGGCTACCAGCTTAGTAATAACGAAAGCAGCAGAATGTTTAAAGCAACATTTTGTACCACAAAATCTTGGTTACGCCCATTTAACTCGCGACTAATATATTACATATCATATATCACCATTTGTTAACCAGGTATATAATCCTGAACCCAACATTCCCAAAGCAATTGCCTATACTGATGCAACTTATTTCGAAATTCAAAAAAGCAAAAACCTTTAAAGCTCTAAGAAAATCGATTTCGTTTCATAAAAAATATCATCTTTTAAAGCCTGTTTTGATAGTGGCTCCAGAGTCCAGATGAATATAATTTGGCCGCGCATGGTCCCTATTTTTGTGACTCGTCAAACAATGATGTAAATATTTTAATCCACCAATATGAAGATGACCTCAACCAATTGAGAAGTTATTTTCAGGAAAATGACATTTTTATTTTAGACAGATGATACAGAGATTGTGTGGAATTTCTAAATGCTTTGGGAATAAACGCAGAACTTAAATACAACAATACACGCAACGAAATAAAGGAGTACTACTAGTGGTAGGTATGTGCTGCCACATTGCAAGTGTTATTTGGTATTTAAGTTATGCTCGGCATCAAGATATAGTTAAATATCCAAGCAATAATGCTCTAGTTAAAGTGTGTCGAAGATGTTGAAAATCTCGAAGAAAATATCTTACCAGAAATTATTTCAAATGTTCAATTTTTAAATAACATTGTACATACATACCACTTTTTGTTAGTATATAAATAATTACCTAATTAGAAAAAATATATATTTTATGGTTTTCGCAAGCTAAGGTTGGCTTTTGTCACTTTTTAGAACGTATAAAAACAAATAAAAATACTTATGCTTTTTGAGTACCCCCTGTACTATGTTGGGGTTTGGAACCTTCGGCAAAATGTACTAAAACGCCGTTTTAGTACCCCCTGTACATAAAAATTATCGCATGATATCTAACACAGCCATTTAAGATAAAACATTAATTTATTAATGTTTTCCAAGGAATCCCTACCCGCCACTGTATCTCGTAAACCAGTCAAAGGATCGTTTTGGGCCCATGGGACATTTTCATCAGGAGGCCAAGAACTACAACGTACTAAAATTTCATCAAATTCGGTCATTCTTTAAAATCCCATTAAAGTGTGCGGGGTCCTTTGTTTGCGTTCTAACAACTCGCAACTGTTGTTGAAATTTTCATTACTACTTGACATATCTTTATACCGTCTTTTCCATTGACTCTTTAAGTTACTATTTGCCACAAAAATCCATTGTTACAATCTAAGGCTTATTTAACCTATAAAATATGACATAATAATTGAATAAACTATTGACTGCAATTATTAATTATAATAACCCCGTACAGAAATATAACGTGTACAGGGAAATTTAATGTAATAAATTACATTTAAGCAATATTACATAAGCTACAAGCAATTTCTTTCTATTAGCTAAAAGGCTACCTATGAGGGCTAAAATATACTCAAATTTAAAATTGTATTGGCAAATATGTCACTGGGCGTACCTAGAGGTCGAGTATAGAATCTGAAGAAAGTGTCAGGATTATAGGACTCCACCCTGCTATATTCTTAATGGCATTTATGTTTACGTCAAACTTAAAGGCTGCTCACGTGCTGGCGTGTCTTACACTATATCCGGTAAAGACGTTAACGTTCATACCATACCACTGTCTTTAAAAATTAAGTTGACACACCTACTCAAGGTTTGAGTTATTGCGTGGTGATGTGGTTTTTTGAGAGTTAAGAATAGGGATGTATAATTGGAACGAATGTGCACGGTGACTTTAATGTACTGTTTTATAGAATTTGCGACACATAATAGGTAATTCTGGTTGCTGAAAATACGGAAAATAGGCTGGTTTTTATAGGGAGCTGAGGTTTAAATTTTTTCCGAAATCTTCAATTTTAACTGTAGAGTCTCTATTATTGTCGATCGTAATTTTGCTTAATGTTTGGATCCGATGTGCTGAACTTAGTGCCATAAGTGTTACCGTTTTCTTTGTTAGTTTATCAGGTGATAGAGATTGTAAAGGGTAAAGTGTTGATAAATAGAGTAATACAGGTTCAACGTTCCATGTAAAATCGTATTTAGGCTTAGGGGGCATTAACTTGTAGCTTCCCTTCAAAAATCTTTTTATTATATATCCCTATTAGGCGGTGAAACATAAAGTTAAGAGCTGATCTATAGGTACTTATCAAGACCTAAGAAGCTCCTTTGTTTACTTCGCGAACTAAAAAGTCCAGATAAATGTTTAAAATATAAGTAAAGACATCGAAATTTTGCTGTTACAGAAATTATAATACCTACTTATTATTAACACAAGCGTTGTATGTTAAATATTAATTAACAATTTGTTTTAACAAAAATATTTATAGGTACGCCTATGTTATTACTATTAAGTTAGCAGCAGTTTAGACAGAAGGATAACGTTAACAGTGTTGTTGTTAGATATATTTTATATATCCTTGCATTATTATAAATACATAAAGTAAAAATACTAAAAGCCCGTGTTTTATCAACACAAGAACAAGTAAACCAATTTTAAAATCACAACATTGTACTGTTTCCAAGTTCCTTCTGAGATGCATGCAAACATTATTAGGATGGCGTGACCGCAAATGCTTCTTTGAAGAAATGCTTCTCAGACAGTTTCCTTGCTACCAGGAAAATTTTCCTGTATAAGAGATGAGAGTCTCTATAGAGAGTAACCAATTTTTACTCGATTTAAAAGTCAACTATTTCCCAACTAATAAACTAAGAAACAAGGTATACCAGGGTTGTAATAGCTACGCAGGTACTACCAATATTCCGGTGGCTTCATCCTGTATAGTTTTATCTAAAGCATTAAATATCATAGAAAACAAGGGAAAAGCGTAAAAATACTCATCATGCCAAGAAATTGTAAGTGCATCAACTGCTGTGGAGGTTGGATCCGGAAACCAGGAAATATATTTATTTCATTTTGTATTATAATAAGTTGCAAATAAACCTAACCGCTTATCATTTTCTGATATACCTGCTTGTTTAGTTCGTATTCTGTTTCAACGGAAGTTTGTCTTGATGTCTTATCGGCTTCCTGTTTTCATTTGAAGCGATATAAGATGAAAAGGGTGATACGTTTTGTTCACACCACCCTTAAATTTGAAAGGTTATATTGGTTAAGTTTCGATATTTTACGCTTCCCCCACGATTAATGCAGGATATTGCCGTCTTATTATCGATTCTAAGTAAGACTCCAATATTTTCATTTGATTTAGTAAATAATTGTAAGGCATGACAAGCAACTTAAATTACAAGCCATGACAAGCAGCTTTAATTTCAAGGTAATTAATATGCTTAGACTTATCGGCTTCTTCCCAAAACCCGCGAGATTTTTGGCCGTTACAATAGGCACCCCAGCCTGTAGGAGACGCAGACGCATAAGAAAAAAAACAAAATTCCAATGAAAACGTACTAGGCTTCATATTTACAGTATATTCTAGATTGCCAATCCACCAGCTAATAATTTGCTTTGTATCTTTCGAAATGAATATTCTGTCATTGTACGACTTTTCTTTTAAGGCTTGAAATTTTGCGCGCCCTTATCTTTTGGTACGATGACGACTCCGAGGAACGGCAGGAGTCGCTGCTACCAAAACACCAATAAATTTTGCAAAATCTCGAATTGTAGTACCTAACTTGTTAACATATTTTTTAATCGCCTATTTAATTGAATTCATTTTCTTAAGAGGTAAAGAAACGGTCGAGGAAACGATCCTCTGAATTAAGTCCTAAGTATCCTAGGTAAGTTATTTTTATGATGATATTAACTGACTTTTTCTACATTTATAATAAATCCTAAATCATTTAGGAGCATTATGCACATTGCAAAACAGTAAAGTGCATCAGCCAAGCATGACAAATGGTTGGTGTTGTTAGCTAACGGCTCCTACAGCTGTTGGCCCATGCCCCAATTGGTGTTGTAGGAACCTTTGCAAATAATTCAATTTGTACACAATAATGTGCGAGAGATATTTAGTTAAATAACTAGCACCCTGTAAAGTATACAGCTGTTTTGCAGACAATAGTCTTCAGGAGATAATTTAGTCAAAACAATTTACACCCTGTAAAGTATGCAGCTATTTTGCAGACAAGAAGGAGTCCATGATTGCAATCTTAATTAAATAGGTCCACGACCATATTAAAATATATACTGTTGGCTCACGGCCTTTTAATCGATCAAGTGATGATAGAATTTACTGAAACGCCCACGGCTATCCGGCTATCTGGCTATCCGTCAGAAAATATGGCCCACGGCCTTAATGCCAAATATGTTTTGCCATAACACCCTGTAAGGTATGCAGCTTTGTTGCAGACAATAGTCTGCGGGTGATATTTTAGTCAAAACAGCTAACAGTCTGTAAAGTATACAGGTATTTTTCAGACAATGATCTGCGGGTGATATTTTAATCAAAACAACTAACACCCTGTAAAATGTACAGCTATTTTGCAGACAATAAGGAGTCAGTCCATGATAGCAATTTTAATTAAATAGGTCCACGACCATATTAGAAATATATACTGTTTTTGTCCCTATTGGAATTGATTATTGCTGCATAAACAGGGGAAATATTATACACACAAGTGGATATGATTATCATTTAATAACTTTTAGTGGAGAAGTCGAATAGTTAGGTCCTCGACCCTAGGCTCAATCAATTAATAATTTATAATTGAAATAATATTAAGAATTTTTTGTATTTCGAAGCCCTCGGCGTAAACACATCCTTTTTCTATGCCCTCGGCAAGAATTTTTCGATTGAGTGCTATTTGTATGCAAATTATAAGGCCCTCGGCCTATGCACTATCTAACTCAATCTGAATTTTTCGATTGAGTGCAAATTATCAAATGCACTATCTAACTCGATCTAACTAACTCTTTGTAGGGAAGTCGAATAGTTAGGTCCTCGACCCTAAGCTTAACCAATTAATAATTTATAATAAAAATAATATTAAGAATGTTTTGTATTGCGAAGCCCTCGGCCTAAACATATTCTTTTTCTCTGCCCTCGGCAAGAATTTTTTAATTGAGTGCTATTTGTATGCAAATTATAGGCCCTCGGCCTATGCACTATCTAACTCCATCTAAACAACTCTTTGTGGCGAAGTCGAATAGTTAGGTCCTCGACCCTAGGCTTGATCAATTAATAATGTATAATAAAAATAATATTAAGAATGTTTTGTATTGCGATGACCTCGGCCTAAACCTATCCTTTTTCTATGCCCTCGTCGAGAATTTTTCGATTGAGTGCTATTTGTATGCAAATTATAAGGCCCTCGGCCTATGAACTATCTAACTCAATCTGAATTTTTCGATTGAGTGCAAATTATAAGGCCCTCGGCCTATGCACTTTCTAACTCAATCTAATTAACTCTTTGTAGGGAAGTCGAATAGTTAGGTCCTCGACCCTAAGCTTAATCAATTAATAATTTATAATAAAAATAATATTAAGAATATTTTGTATTGCGAAGCCCTCGGCCTAAACATATTCTTTTTCTATGCCCTCGGCAAGAATTTGTCGAAGTGCTATTTGTATGCGAATTATAAGGCCCTCGGCCTATGCACTATCTAACTCAATCTAACCAACTCTTTGTGGGGAAGTCGAATAGTTAGGTCCTCGACCATAGGCTTAACCAATTAATAATTTATAATAAGAATAATAATAAGAATTTTTGGTATTGCGAAGCCCTCGGCCTGGACGTATTCTCTTTCTATGCCCTCGGCAAGACGATTTTTCTGATCGAGTGCTATTCGTACGCAAATATTACAAGGCCTTCGTCTATGTACCTTATTCTCTATTTCTTTCGGTTGAGCAACGTATTGTGCCTTACTGAAAACCTGCATGAATATGAATTTAATAAGCCCTCGGCTTATATGCAAGGTTTTGTAATTATTCTAATTATTTAAAATAGTCTAGTTGTAATTAGTGAGCTTAACGTAAACCTCAATACAACTTATCAACTGTACATTGTATCATTGTACGTAGATATTTGTTCGTAAATATTAGGCCCCGGCCTAGTCCTATATAGACAATTTATTGCAGGCCGACCGGTATATATTTCCTTAGTCAGCCTTTTGATTATGTTATGTAAACACTTTTTGTGATTGAATAGTATTCCTTTAGTAGGAGGTACGATTTGACTAGATTACTAGAGAACGGTTCGAATAGCTCGTATCGTTAACTGTTGCTTATTACTTATATTCGTTTCGATATAATATATTTCAATTGCGAATATATTGTTTTATTCTGTGTAATTGTGCACAGACGACATTATTAACACTTACTTGAGGAACTGGACAATATATTTTCCCTCCTTTTCGACATTTTATTTCACAAACACAAACAAAGCACGATTTTTCGACGTATTCGATGGATACGGAAAACAGAATGAGTAAGCATCGAAGTGCGATAGCAGGCTCGGGTTGAGGATAAAAAACTTTATGCTTTAAAAACGTATCGATGGGTATGGTGATTCAGAAACTACAATTTAATCATATCGGAAGACAAGTGATGGAAAATTACGAAATTCCGATTACTTCAATACTATATGGATACTCCTTATTTAAAACAATTTAACTACGTTTCATTTTATTATATACTTTACAACTTATGATTTATGTTATTTATATGCTGCGATATTTAAAATAATCTACGTCAATATGAATCGAACTGTACAAAATTGTAAGATTTATCATACTTAAATAATTTTTGCTACTGGTATGTCGTTGAATTAGCTTGTTTATTTTAACATATTCCTCGATTACGCATAACTTGTTTTATCGGCACTTATTTATACTTCCCATGACAAAAAGCTAATCAAAAAAAATTAACTACCTATATATTTGATTTTTAACCTCATTTTGTGGTTTTAGAATTTCAGTTAAACGATAATTTGTGCATCTACTTAAATACGATTGGTTTACTGATTTCCAGGAATGTTTGATCTTTTCAGAAATAATCGCATAAGCACTGTTCCAGCGATTCGATTTGGTAAATAATACTTTTACTGCAAATAATATTTAATTGACTATTAAGTGTGAATAAATAAAATGGTTATACAGGGTGTCCGGAAATAGCGTCGTCAAATTACAGAGGGTGATTCTACATAAGAAAACATGAACATTTTTTCTTATGAAGATGGGTCCGAAAATGCATAGTTTATCAAAATGCATAGTTAGTCAAACTTTTTATAAAAAATCAGTTTTTTGTTAATATCATAAATATAATTTTACTGATTTTGTTGAAATTTGGCAGGGTTATCTGTAGTAATAAGGGGCTCATTTAGCCTTAATTAGATTAAAAATATAAAGTCCAGTGGCGTCCCGGAGGGCATCATACCGAATATTGTTGACAAAAAAAGTGTGTACCGCTGACTTTTTCAAGCACTTTATATTTTTTCCGTATTAAGCAACTAAAAATACAATATTTTTGATTCTTGAGTTGTTTTCGTACCTTGCGTCGTTTTCGATAAAAAAAGTAAAAACCGGTTTATTACATTTCCAAACTTTTTTGATAAAATCGATATTTTTATTTATATCTTAAATATGCTTTTACCGATTTTGTTGAAATTTAATAGGGTTATCTGCAATAACAGGCGGCTCATTTAGCCTTTATTAGATTAAAAATATAATGTCCAGTGGCGTCCCTGGGGGCATCATACCGAATAGTATTGACAAATAAATGTCCGCCACTGACTCTTTTAAACATTTTATATCTTTGTCGTATTAAGCAACTAAAAATACAACATTTTTGTTTCTTAAATTTTTTTCGTATCTTGCTTCGTTTTCGAGAAAAAAAAAATAAAACCAGTTTATTACAGCGTTTGATGTAGAATTTGTGCCCTAAAGAAATGTAATAAACTGGTTTTTATAACGAAGCAAGATACGAAAACAATTCAAGAAACAAAATTGTTGTATTTTTAGCTGCTTAATACGAAAAGAATATAAAATGTTTAAAAGAGTCAGAGGCGCACATTTCTTTGTCAATAATATTCCGTATGATGCCTCCGGGACGCCACTGGACATTATATTTTTAAACTAATTAAGGCTAAATGAGCCGCCTATTACTACAGATAACCCTAATAAATTTCAACAAAATCGGTTAAAGCATATTTAAGATATAAATAAAAATATTAAAGAGTTTGGAAATGTAATAAACCGGTTTTTACTCTTTTTTTATCGAAAACGAAGCAAGATACGAAAATAACTCGAGAATCAAAAATATTTTATTTTTAGTTGCTTAATACGACAAAAATATAAAATGTTTGAAAAAGTCAGCGGCGCACAACTTTTTTGTCAATAATATTCGGTATGATGCCCTCCGGGACGCCACTGGACTTTATATTTTTAATCTAATTAAAGCTAAATGAGCCTCTTATTACTACAGATAGCCCTGCCAAATTTCAACAAAATCAGTAAAATCATATTTAAGATATTACCAAAAAACTGATTTTTTATAAAAAGTTTGACACCCTGTATCTTGGAAACTATCCATTTTCGGACCCATGTTTATATGAAAAAATGTTCTTGTTTTCTTATGTAGAATCACTCTCTGTAATTTGGCGATGGTATTTCCGGACACCCTGTATATTATATACTTGAAATATGGTGCTTTGCTAGGAAATATACGTATGCATATAATGTGATAATATACTACCTAAAGTTACTCCGATATACAAAGAAAATAAATATATAACTAGCTTAGCACATTTTAACATTAATCTTATAGCCTATATACAGGGTGCTACAAATTCGTTTCTTTGTATGGGTATCTCGAAAACCGTAAGAGATACGAGGTCGGTTAAATTGGGGCAAAGTTGCGCAATTTAAGGGTGATTTACATGCTGTCGAGAAATTTAGCAAATTCCGTCTACTTCCGGAGATATCCGTAAAAAACCGAAAATCATCTATTTTATTTTTATTTCTTCCTGCCTTTGTTTGAAGAGATAAAGTAATATAAATGTCACATTTTTATTGCCATTTTTTCCCCTCTACAAGTTGGCGTTATCAAATTTTATATCCGAGGTTTCGCTTTCGGGCCCCCTTCATCAACTTATTTTTTTTAAATACGGACCTGGAATTTTTATCTACTTTTTAAAAAGCCTTTGGTCTCCTAAAACCAACGATGTATCGCACTTATCAATAAATCAACAAATCTAGATTTTTTCCATAAGAGATAATGTGTTAGACAGAGATGGGGCGATCTTTTCTGACCCAATTTCACTTATGACAATATTTGTTACCACCATTGGACAAGTGTGATACATCGTTGGTTTTGGGAGACCAAAGGCTTTTTAAAAAGTAGATAAAAAATCCAGGTCCGTATTTAAAAAAATTAAGTTGATGAAGGGGGCCCAAAAGCGAAACGTCGCACGGTGGTCAAAAATCGAAAAAACGTGATCGAAATCCATTTTTCGTACAATTTGCAAATTTGTTTATTTTAAGGTAATGTGTCTCTAGTATAACGTAGGCAACACTGGACGATGCAGCAAGTTTGTGATCGTAATCATTCTAGAGTGATGAGCATTTAAAGTGGTCAAATTTCAAGTGTTTTTATAATTACTATTTTCGGTTAACAATTATAGCTCGCTAGAATTTGTAGTACTACCCCATGGGGATTTTAAATATCTGCATTTTTTAACTAAATAGGAATATCTCTCCTTATATATTGTGTAACACCCAATATTCAACGAGGTTTCTGTTAATTTTAGGACTACTTATATAAAGCTACATGATTTCTTGAAATTTCCGTATTACGTAGATATTCGTTAAGTAATACACGACAAAATTTGCATAATCCGATTCTCTTAGATTGTAACAACTTGTCTGTTCCTAGTTTTCTTGCGGATAAGTGCGGATAAGGGGGTTGGGCTACGTTAAGTTACCGCTCGCGGCCTGTCGTATCGCATCGGCCCTACATCGGTCGCCTGAAACAAGAGTGTACCTGTACCTATCGCATAGTGCTCATGCTCATTTAGTTACGTTCTTACGGCGAAACAACGTGTGTTCTAAGTAGTATTTCCCGATTGTGAAATCTTTAGTTTGTGCATTTTATTAACATGGCTGAAGTGACACGTATGAGGTTATATCACATAATTATAGAAAAGCCAGCAGAGCCAATAGAAATGAAAAAACAGCGGGTTATTAATTTTCTAATTGGATTTTTCAATATAAGTGAAAATGAACAAACTACGAAGGTGCTAGTGGATTTCGTTAGAAATTCCTTTTTCGCACCCTATGTTAAACGTTGGCAGAGCGCGGATCGCAAGAACGATCAATTTTTAAAAAATACTGTGAATGGCTTCAAAAACCTATTGAATTTCCGGAAATGGTTCTTCGATGCCGTCTTTCAGTGTGTGATACAGTTAGAATAAAAAAACTGTTAGGTACTGTGAGGTATAGGGCATTTCGTCCTATAATTAAATTATCACGCGTGATATTTTCGAATATTTATTTTGTCAATAAGATAACGATAGTTGTTATTTCAGGTGGCCGCCCAGCTAAACACTGATGAAAGTTCTGAAGTAACAAAACGCCGAAGAGAAAGATCAACTGCAGAACTGGCATACGCCACAGCTATGAAGTTAAGAGAAGAAGGCGATACAGATGCAGCCAAACTGCTTAAAGAAGCTACAACAACTCCAACAAGAGCACGGAAAATTTTGGAAACCTGGAAAAGTCCTTCGCAGTCAAGTTATTCGGAGGAGGAAGCCTTGTGGCACATAATTCATTTGAACCTTACGAAAATTCAGTATGAAGTATTAAGACGAAGTGCAAGACAACATAGACATAATTTATATCCGGCGTACTACAAAGTATTAGAAGCAAAGAAAGCTTTATATCCGACTGAAATAGTAATTTCCGAAAGAAAATGCGAGGTATCACTACAAACATTATTAAATAACACGTGCGAATGCATTATTAAATGCATTTCCGGTGTTAGTAGAAATGAAGAACGAAGGCTGAATTTGTTTTGTAAGTGGGGAATGGATGGTAGTTCTGGGTTTACCACATTCAAGCAGACGAAAAGCGACAAGCCAGTATCTTTGCGAGCGGAAGAAAGTTTATTCGCAACATCACTTGTACCGTTATAACTCATCGATGAGCAGTCAGGCTGTAAAATTTGGAAAAATCCGAAACCAGCTTCAAAAAACTTTTTTCTCCGATTGACAGCAAATATTAATTTTGCAGACCCATATCAATCAGCAAAGTATTACTTTTTCTGTCCAGGCAGCAAAGTAAGTACTTTGCTGCCTAGGCAGCAAAGTGATTAGTCTCCATGGGAATAAAACGTCTGACATAAGTTGTCAAACTATAATTATTATGGACATATACATTTCCATAGCAACCAACCGTTCCAACAATTGCGATTTCTATCAAATTTTGTCTTAATTTATCACTACAGGAAAAATAAAAAGATTGTGGGAATTGTAATAATTTGCAAATATACAATATACATATATCATTATAAACAATCGGAGAAAAAATTATATGTTCAACTCGGCAGCAAAGTAGATTGACTGCCTTAGCTGAATTCCTAGCCTCGCTACGCTCGGCTATGAACTATCAGCCGCGGCAGTCAATCTACTACTTTGCTGCCTAGTAAAACAAATAACTATTGTCGGCCAGTTAGAATACAATGGATTCAAGAAACCGAGGACATTTCTAGAATGGAAAGAGACTACATGAATGAGCAAATCGCAAAATTATTCCCATATCAATCCATAGTAGGATCCATACATTTCTCATTGTTTTTGACAATGGTTGACGGGAAGGTTTGCAGTGCTTTGGGAAAAACCTCTAGCATAACCTGTCATATTTGTGGTGCTAAAATTTCCCAAATGAATGACATCATTTCTGTCCGTCAACGTACAGTTCGTCAGGATACACTTCAATTCGGATTGTCGGTGCTTCACGCTTATATACGATTTTTCGAATGCCTTTTACATATATCATATAGGCTAGAAATCAAAACATGGAAGGTGCCTGCTGATAAAAAACAGGACATGGATATGCGAAAAAGAAAAACTCAAACTGAATTTAAAAAAAAATGGGGTTACTAGTGGACATTCCTAAGCAAGGTACTGGTAACACCAGCGAATATTAACTACGATAAGAAGATTCACTCTCCACGGCGGCACGTCAACGGTATGTCTCCTTCCCCGCGCGAAAACTAGCATGATACTGGCATGTGACCTTTGGACCCGGCGCACACTGGTCGAATTTCTAGGAAAGCTGGCCATAATAAGGTTTACCAGAAATAAGACATAAAAGTTATTAAGTATTACACGTTTAATATATCGTGTTTTAGACAAATAATTGTTGAATTTTTTGCTCATCATCTGTATTTATATATCGGGAGTATCAATTATCACTAACGATAAAAATCATGTATAAAAATCATTTGTATGTTCTTAAATCGTTTTAAAAAAGGATTTTGAAAATTAAGGGCTCCTTCGTTGTAAAAAAAAGGGTTTTAAATTTTTAATTCGATGATCCAAATTTTGTTTTTGCAACGGTTAATTTAGGAGTCTCACGAGCAAAATGAATGTTAAGCGGACGAGAGAAACGCGTTGATGAGGGCCTGCAATTTTGCCATGCATGTATTTCAGAGTTATCGCTATTTTTAAAAATTTATCTAATAGGGACGCAACTAGTAAAATATATAGAAGCATCAGGGCAGCTGTTGTTCAAAAACACTTGCTTATATTCTGAATATCTGAAGGTAATATCAAAGCAATATTTACAAATTAAAACTAAATTATAAATTTTTATCTGCTGATTCAGCCAAAGTATTTATTACCTCTTTTTATAATAACATCAGTCTTGCATCAGCAATAATGATTCTACCGAAATTTCACCTTCAGTTTCACTTCCTACAATATTATGGGATTAGGGGTGGGCGACAATTATCGATTATTCGATTCACTTTTAAGAAATTACCGATTAATCGACTTATCGATTAATATTTCAGAAAATATCGATAATTGATGATTTCGATGAATCGATTATTCAGTTATTTGCTAAAATATTAAGAGTTTAATCGATTATTCAATTTCTTGCCCACCCGTACCGATGACTTTACATCAAGTATAGCTTTTAAAATTCCAATTTAATAATGCGTTGCGTTAAAGGTAATTTAAACTTGAATTTAAATGACATTTGAAAATACTTTCAGTACAAGATATGAAGCAAAAAAAAAACAGAGAAACGTAAATGCTCAAACAAAACAGCAGCAGGGAAAACTGCGCACGTTACAAATTTAGCCAATAAGGGATCCTCATTTCGACGCGTCATTTTCTGATAATCTGGTTACAGTTGTTGCACAATTAGGTATAACACCAACACATAACCTCAACGGAGTGTTAGCACGTTAGCAGTATAGTACATCAGTATTTATCTTTTTATTATGTATTTGGGCAAAACTATATGATAAAAAGGATCACTCTCCGCGGCGGCATGTCAACGGTGTGTCTCCTTCCTCGCGCGAATACTAGCAGAATATCGGCAGGCCATGATACAAATAAAACAATCATGTTGGCGGGCGACCTTTGACGCGGCGCGGCGGCCATAGACCAGCTCATCCTTTTGTCAGATTAATTTTCAAGCCTAAATTCTATAGTCGACTCAATATTCGATATAAGATAATATCGCTATTTTTTAGTTGTATTGTATTACAAAATAGGAATGAAATATACAGTAAAATTGTGCGAAACCTTTAACCAATTTTAAAACCACCCAAAACGCCAAAATTTAATTAAATATTAAAAGATGGAGCAAATTCGAGCAACATTTTCTTCTTGATGTCTTTTGTCAGAATATTAGTATTCGGAAATATGGTGAAATCGTTAACACAAAATCAAATTCTTTTAAATATTAGTTATTACATACCTTGAGTATTGTTATCAATAATAACTAATTAAAAACGTTAACTGATTTTTGAAACATCCAGTTGAATACAAACTTTATCAAAATATTTATTTGGTGATAATAATAAAAAAAACCATAACGTAAGTTTGACAGGGCGCTGCAAACAATTCAGAAAATATCAATTGTGTTTTCCAATGCCAACTAGAGTATTAGAGTGCTATAAATAATTTCGTTATAAATTTGATTAAATATACCGCAAACGAAAATATCGTTTATGGCCAGCTTTTATTTAAATTCAACCTGTGTGCGGTGGAGTTTGCTGATTGTTACCAGGCAACGAAGAAAATCAACGACGATTCCTTTGTAGCGCTTTCTGGCCATTAAGTGGGCCTTCTTGTCGTAGTTAATATTCGCTGGTAACACGAATGACGGAAACACAGTCAGACGTTTTTTTTTCAAATCCAGCTTTATCTTCCGAAATCACAGGTATTGACGAAGAACTCATAAAGCGCTTTTCGGTTATCCTACGTACAATAAATAGCGGACACGAAATAAATGTTGATAATTTCGAACAATATTGCCTGCAAACTGCAGACCGTTTTGTTACTTTGTATAGTTGGTATTATATGCCATGCACAAAATTTTAATTCACGGACCAGTCATTATAAAAGAAGCTTTGCTACCAATAGGAAAGTTGTCAGAAGAAGCTCAAGAAGCAAAAAATAAAGACATACGAAGATTTAGAGACGGGTATACAAGGAAAGTAAGTGCCTTAAAAGTAAATGAAGATTTATTTCACCGACTTCTACTTAGCTGACTATTTATCAAGTCTTAATTTGAAAAGTCGTCGTGTATCTAAGGTAACTGAAGATATGCGACCATTGCTAATATTAAATAAAGAAGAAAATGAGGAATATGAAACGAGTAAACATCAAGATCCATATTCCGATGAAGATTCTGCATAACATGACAACTGAAACATGTGTTTTATTTTTTTTCTCTATACTTACATATTATCTGTAAACGTATTACCGAGTTTAGTGCCCAATCTACTTTTAAAAATATTATTTCTTAAACCTAAAACTTCTATAAAATAAAATCAAAATAAATAAATTTATAAACAAATGTGTTAAAATATTTGTATGATAGCTATTTTTAGGTTCTCATTACTTTTTAAATAAGGTCTTTTTAAGGGAGCTACCTGAAATTTTAATTTAAAAATACTTTCTCGTTTCATTCTTTATCTAAAAGTGTAAAAGCCCATAGAAAATGAAATCCATAACTCCTTTCATTTGGCAGCTACAGGTTTTGATCGCAATTTTCAATTTTTGACCACTGTGCGTCGGATTTAAAATTTGATACCGCCAGCTTGTAGAGGAGAAAAAGTGGCAATAAGAATGTGACATTTATTTTGCTTCATCTCTTCAAACAAAGGCAGGAAAAAATAAAAGTAAAATAGATGAATTTCAGTATTTTACGAATATCTCCGGAAGTAGACGGAATTTTCTAAATTTCTCGACGGCTTGTCAAACACTCTTAAATTGCGCAACTTTGCCCTAATTTAACCGACCTCGTATCTCTTACGGTTTTCGAGATACCCATACAAAGAAACGAATTTGTAGCACCCTGTATACCTGTGCACATTTCTAATTTACTTTCATTATTGTTTTTCACCTTCACGTTAATACTTTCTTCTTTCTAATGTGTGCTCGTATTTAACTTCCATTATTATTTTCACTTATTTCTGCCTGTACTAAAAACCTAAAAGAGAAATTTCCTCCTTTTTCTTCTTCGCCTTACAGCCATTTTGCCTCTGTGTTAATAGAGCCTCCGTGGATTATTTGCCTGGTAGGCAAGGTATACTTTCTTTTGTGAGGGACTAGCGGGATCGCCATGTAATAACTCAACCAAGGGGTTCCATAGTATGGTTCCTTGAGCTTCTAGGTTGAATCAGGTTCGTTTATCCGAGGCCGCAATAATAGTCTTGAGCTTACTTAATTCTATGCATATTGATTGTATAATCCTTGGCCTTACAATAATGGCATCAATGATCTTAATTAAACCCAGTCACGTTACATTACCAAATATCACCCTAATCAGGTCAGCGTGTTTTGCTATGTGTGCAACAGTATGCAGTTTATAGAATGTGTTATAATAATATTTTTATTACGCATGCATCATAATCAACGATTATCGCACGCTGCAGCGTGCTTAAAATGATGTTGCCCCTATTTTTTAAAGGTTGCTATAGAAACATTTGATCGCAAAAACGCAAATTATTTGTAGCAGCGTAAACATATCCCTAACAACCAGGTTTTATCATTTTAAAGCCTACTGAACAAAATTGCAAAATTGTGAAAAAGGATGTTTAATATTTAAAACATTTCTGAGATTATGATGCATTCGTAATAAAAAATAGCGTATGATATACGTGTATAAGAGGCCTTTAAAGCCCTTGCGATTTACAAAACACTCCGCTGCGCGTCGTGTTTTGAAATATGTCAGGCGTGCTTCAAAGGCCCTCTTATAGACTTATTTCATAATATACGTCGATATACAGGGTATATACTTATCCATTACAGACTAATTTAAAATGACTTGTCTTAGAATAGTCATGTTTCAGATATGTTACTAAGAACTTCTTTCCCACCACCCTAAACAAGAGACCATCAGCACTTTGTCTTCCAGTAGTTACTCAACCCGATCCTGCTTTGCTGAAGAGAAGAAGCAAAATAAATCACGTAAGAATTATTGACAATGTTATTTTTTCTTTTAACGATACCAAAAAATTTAATTTCATTTGTAAACGATTAGCATTTGAATAAAATAATTTATTTGGGTATATTACCTAGATAAGTCAGCGCCATAGGTCCATAAAGTTCTATAAAATAGGTTATTTTTTATTTGGGATAGTTTGGGCAAGTACACAAAAACTTGAATAGCAGGGAATGTTACGTATCTTTTGATAGACTTAAGTATTTAACTTTCAAAAATCTATTTTTAAAAATTATTTATTAGGAGCTAACTACAGTTTGATTTTACTTGACAATAGCTAAATAGAGAATGATCATACATAACATTTATCTTAGGAGGTAAATTACATTACATTGCTTAAATCTAGTTCCCATCGGTGCATCTACTGAGTAGGCAGTCACACGGGCTCGGTTTCATGCTGAATGGCCGATTCCCACAGGTTGTGGTGACTTAACTTCTCCATTCTTAAGATTCGAAAATTACGGAGTGTTTTTTCGAAGGAATGCTTTCCATGGGTGTGGCTTCTGCTTCATCTCTAGGTTTCTTATTTTGGGTGGATCTCCATAACTGGTAGATTTTTCTCCTTTGTGTTATTGCTAGAATTATAATAATTAGGGAGCAAAACACAAGGGTGATGTAAAATGACGTATTTTGGGGTTGCTGGCTGTCAATACTAAACGAAGTCAGCTGATTGGCTGCATCCTTGAGGCGATAAATTTCGTCAAGATTAATTTTGGTTATATTTGGCATTTCCAAAATAGTTTCGTACGTTATCGCAGACAGTTTGATTTCTGGCAAGATTAATGGTTTTCCTTCTTGAAGTTTCACATCATTGAGGAATTTTCTTCCATTGATTTGGATCTCGCAGCTTTTAGGTATTTTGACTAGAACTGATTGTTCGATTGGCAAATATTGATCGCTGCTACATTTGGCTAATAATTTTTCCGCTTTAATTGGCAGGATTAGAACCATTTCTTTCGTGATTTGTTCTACGATTGCTTCTTCAATATTGATTTTGAAAGTTGGACAGTCGGCTGTCGGTGTGTTCATCAATAAACTGTTGACACATTCGTCACGAGGGTGAAATTCTTCGAGACAGAAGTATGTTTCTTCAACGGTCGGGCAAACGTTGTTGGAAAATTGTTTCTTTTCTTCATTTTGTGCCAGGTAAGGGTATTTTGGGATAAATATCATTTGATTTTGGATTACTGGGTAAATATGAAAAAGGTAAAAGGTTCGGGTTTCAGTATCGGTACATGAATAGCAAAGATAAGCTTTGAATTTGAAAAAGTTATTTGCGTACCAAAAAATTGATAATAAGACAATATATTTTGGAACCTTGGAATTTCATTTGTTCTGTAAATCTTTGTTAAGTATTTTAACATTTCATTTAAGTCAGAAATCGAAAGAATACTATTATGAAGAGCGTTTATTTTTGCAAACATAATAGCGTTTTCTAAATTGTCCAAAAACATAATTACATTTTGGCAATCTAAATTTGATTGCGAAAGAATGCCTTGAAAACTAAGATAATCTCCTAAGGACTTTATTTCTCGTTCCATTGTATTGCGAAGCGTTTTTAAACCAAGTTGCAGTTTGTCTTGATTTTTGCTAAGAGTAATAATAGTGTTGTTATAATTCTTTATTAGATTTTTTGAGAGTGAAATTTGCAATTTCATTTCATTGGCAATTTGTTTTTGATTTGTATTTAAAATATCTATTGCTTCATCATATCGTTGACTATCTTCCAAATCTAACGTACCAAATAGCCATTTACTTGCTTTTCTAATAATATTTATTAATCCTCGTTCTTTTCGGATATGTGGGTGTAAATTCTGTAACTTATTACTCGCGATTTGAATTAAATATTCTGTTCTAACAAGTAAGTTTTCCGCTAAGCCATGATAAGAAATATGATTCGTAGCATTTGATGATAATAAATGATTTCTAATTATTAAGAAATTATTTTCGATATCATCTAATTGATTAATTAAGTAACTTAATTAAATCTATATAATGCAAAAACGTATGTCTATTATATACTATTCTAGAATTTCCTAATTTTATAGGAAAGATAGGGTTATTTAAGTTTGTTACTTGAATGTCAGCTCCTATCGTCAGTCCTATGTGGAGTACTAGGAACAAACTCATCAATTTTTTCGGCATCGTTAACCTGAAAAGATTGTTTCATTTTAATTTAAGGTTTCCTAGCGCTACTCTTGTGATATGATGTTTTATTTGTTTTTATTTTGATGTCTGTTTGACCTTTTAAATTTACTTTCTTAAATTTAGGATACATTTTTCCTCGCTGTTTATTTTTTATATAGGCGATATATTGCGATTGAAAATCCGGGGGTTCGTTTCTTGTTTCATTTCGCTTTTCGATTATGTCCTGTTTAGTTTGCTCGTTGACTTCTTTTATACGTTCATAGAGCTTATTCGATGTTTCTTTATGAGTTTGTACATAGTTTGAAATTATCATATTATCATTAAGATCGAACGGATTTATTGATTTTATATGTCCTGTGATAATTTCGAATGGGGTATATTTCGTAACACTATGTATTGAATTATTATATCCCATAACGGCTCGTTTGATTAATTGTTCCGTAATTAGATTATTATGGTCTTCCTGTAAACAACGATAACTTTCTATAATTGATGAGTGAAATCTCTCAGCAGGGGAATTTGAATTACTATTTTTGGGTGTAGTAAAGTGTAATAAAATTCGATTTTGTACATTTTACAAAAATCTTCTAATTCCTTGTTTTTAAATTCGGTACCTTGATCGGCGGTAATTTTAAATGGAAGTCCGTGATGTGTTATAACTTCTACACCGGTAATAGCTTTAAGAGGGTAGGCTTGTCCATATCGAGAAAATAAGTCGATAACTGTGACAAAAGCTTCGCTATTGATTCTGAAAGTGTCCACATAAATGTGCTCAAACGGTTTTGAGGCTGTTGGAGTGAGGTTAAATTTGATTATTGGTGGAT
>JAEQML010059620.1:0-28361 GCA_016904865.1 Pissodes strobi | reverse complement strand
AATTAAAAGTATTTTAAGACAAAATTTCAAAATGAAAGATTTGGGTGGTATAAAGCATTTCTTAGGCATGCTTATTACTCAAGATTTGCAAAAAAATAAAATAATAATTAACCAATCTCTGTATCTTAAAAAGATGTTAAAAACTTTACTCCCATGGAAGTAAATTTTAATCATTTTGAATTAAAACGTGAAAAGTCAGAAAGTCAAGAACTTGAAAATAAATGCAGACAAGCGATAGGTTCTCTGATGTGTGCTATGTTATGCTCTCGACCAGACTTGTGTATATCAATAATTATTTTGAGTAGGTATCAATCAACTGCTAAATTAGAGCTTTGGCAAGCCATAAAAAGAGTTCTCAGATATGTACAAAAAACACAAAATGTTAGCTTAGTCTTTAAGAAGTGTGTTTTTCAAAATGTAATTGAGGGCTATGCTGATGCCGACTGGGCGGGAGATAGGACCGACAGAAAATCCACTTCAGGATATATATTTAAAATTTTTGGTTGCACCATCAGCTGGTACTCATAGAAACAAGCTTCTGTGGCCCTATCTTCTACCGAGGCAGAATGTGTAGCTTTAAGTATAGCTATAAGTGAAGCATGTTGGCTTCGAAACTTGATTTTTTATTTTAAAATTCTAGATGATGATTGTTTAAGGGTAATTATTTTTGAAGATATTCAATCAGCTATCAAGGTTTGTAAAAATCCAGAATTTCACAAACAACTGAAACACATCGATATTCGTTATCACTTTATACGAGATAAAGTCAATGATAAGGTGGTGTCTTTAAAGTATATAGCAACGAAATTGCAAATTGCAGATTTTTTCACCAAACCTGTATCACTGGGTTTATTCAATGATTTTCTTTTTAAGTGTGATTTAGTTTAAGGTATAGAGACATGTGTTTAAAGACTTTTGTGTTTAAAAAAAAAGTTAAGTTGTTTTAAAGTTTAGGAATTTACCATTGAGGGGGGATGTTGTATGTGTTTCTAGCGCCAACTGTATTCAATGGTAAATTAGTAGCAACCGTTTTATAGTGTTTCCCGTCTTATTTGTTTTGTACTCTATGATCGATGTCAAGTGTCGATATAATGACGCAGACTTTGTGTGAAGTAATTATGTTGTAAAAATGATGGCGGTATAAAAGTTTTTCTGTTAAAATTAATCTAAGTAAAAAGTTAAAATATCTCTTGCTAATTAAATGCAGTCAACGAAAAATATCTCAGTTTAATCTAACGGTCTACGGAAACAAGAATTATAATAAGTTCAGTCAAGTTAGTTTTAATATACTTCAGTCATTGGCTTTGGTTGTTCGCCAAAATTTGGTTAATTTGGGTCAGTTTTAACT
Source organism: Pissodes strobi (assembly GCA_016904865.1). Lineage (NCBI taxonomy): Eukaryota > Metazoa > Arthropoda > Insecta > Coleoptera > Curculionidae > Pissodes > Pissodes strobi. Next base: position 27,013 of record JAEQML010059620.1, on the reverse strand, counting down.
TAGTTTAACATTTCTAATCTGTTCTGATGCGTTTTAGCCGGTTTTTTGGTGTTTTTAGTTACTTTTGGTTAGTTTTGGTTAGTCATTCAATCAACTTTCGGTTACTTTCAGTTAGTTCGAATTTATTTTAGATATTTGAACCGGTTCGGAAACGTTATTATAACCATTTTAAATGTTTTTTTTTGTTAATTTTAGTTAATCACGAAAATTCGGTTAATTTGGGTTAGTTTCAACTTACTTTAATATTTTAAATCTGTTTCGATACGTTTTAGCCCTTTTTGGTGCCTTTGGTTAGTTTCGGTTAGTCGCTCAAGCAACATTGGGTAAATATCAGTTTTAATTTTAATTAAATTTAGTAATTTGAACCGGTTCCGGTACGTTATAAGTAATTTTAACGTTTATGGTTAGTTTTGGTTAGTCGCCAAAATTCGGTTAAATTGGGTTAGTTTTAACTTACTTTAACATTTTTAAACTGTTCTTATACATTTTAGCCAATTTTGCTACTTTTAGTTACTTTTGGTTATTCATACAATCAACTTTCGGTTACTTTCAGTTAGTTCCAAATTATTTTAGTCATTTGAAACGGTTCCGATACGTTATATTAATCAGCTCTCGGTTAATTTCAGTTAGTTATAATTTACTTTAGTCATGTGAACCGATTCCGATGCGTTTTGACCCATTTAAATGTTTTTGGTTAGTTGTGTTTAGTCGCCAAAATTGGGTTAATTTGGGTTAGTTTTAACTTACTTTAATATTTTTAATCTGTTCTGATACGTTTTAGTCCGTTTTGGTTCTTTTTGTTACTTTTAGTTAGTCGTTTAATCATCGTTCGGTTACTTTAAGTTAGCTCCAATTTATTTTAGTCATTTAATCCGGTTTGGATACGTTATAATCAAATTTAATGTTTTTGGTTAGTTTTTGTTAGTCGCCAAAATTCGGTTTGTCTTAACTTATTTTCATTTTTGCGACGTGTTCCGATACGTCTTAGCCCGTTTTAGTGCTTTTGGTTCAATCAACCTTCGGTTAGTTTCAAATAGTTTCAATTTATTTTCGTCATTCCGATACGTGATAATCAATTTAATATTTCTGGTTAGTTTTGGTTAGTCGCCAAAATTCGGTTCGTTTTCGTTAGTTTTAACTTACTTTAATTTTTGTAACTTGTGCCGATACGATTTTGGTGCTTTTGGTTAGTTTTGGTTAGTCGTTCAATCAACTTTAGGTTAGTTTCAGTTAGTCCCAAATTATTCTAGTCATTTGAACCGATTCCAATAAGTTATAATCAAATTTAAGTTTAAATAAACAAACTAACACGATCTCTCATGCGTATGACGTCATGTGGCAAATGTAGCATGCACTTTTTCACGATTTGAGGCCCTATACTAGGATAACAGAAACATTTTCAATGGTAAAAGTTAAACATTGGCATTAACAATAATTGTGATTTTAACACAGGTCAAATAGCTTATTGAGTTACGTAAAATAATTACATCACTAGTGACGTAAGGAATTCAATACACTGAGGTAATGATTCAAATGGCTTTATAAGTTTTTACTGTTAGGTTGTTTTCCTACAATATTATGACAAAAAACTTCAACCTTCAGAACATGACATGTGCCATCTCTTCATCTGACATGCAAATGTAAAATCATTAATTACGGCGGGTGAAAGAAGTTAAATAAATAATTTGTTTGGATATTACCTGCAACTTTTTGGCATAATTGACAAGTTAGCAAAATCTCAAGACTCCGAAATTTACCTATGTGTAGCTTTCGCTCCATACTTCTAAGGGAACAAGACTTAGTACGAGATTAAAAATCTAACATGTAAACTCCTATGGTGCACGTTAAAAAAATGCGCTGCATAACATTTAAGCATGTGTATGTAGCTTATTATTAAGGGTGGATTCATTAGATAAAATAAAATAATAAAGATACATTTATTTACTTTTTGTATGTACCACAAATTAGATCACATTCTAACACACACTGTGGTACAAGAGCATGTTTGCCATATTTCCTTATTAATCAGTGAATTTAACTTTCAAGTAGGTATATTTTGTTTGTAAATAGCATTTACTATTTTAAATTTATTGAACCGTGTTACATTTGTTATTCTATAAATACCTAATTTAAATATACGTAATTACCTACTTTAGAATTTTAAATATTGTCATCAAGCATGCGAGGAATTTCTATAAATAAAAGTGGCAATGCCGCCTGGCTGCCTCCGTTACTTCGGCTACGTCTCGTCTACTTTCGGCCGCTTCCGGCCGAATAACAACATAGCGTAGTAGTAGTCGTAGTAAAACGGCATGTTTTGAATCTATTATTATCGGTTGGTGTTCTTTAGTGCTTTGTAAGATTTTTTGAGGCAAATCAGTATTTAATACTTTATCATGGTTCATCATTGTAGAGTTTGCAAGAAAACAAGTCGGAATTTTCCAAAACTTTTGTTTCATCGGTGAGTATTAAATGTCATTTCATTGACGTCCCTCGGGGACAATACAAGGCAATAAAATAATGCATGTGTTTCTAGTTCAAGTACAAGTAGATGACAATTAGCTTCTAATAACACTTTAGAAGTTTATTATATCTGCAAATCAAAAATGAAACTAATCTAGCATAATTAATATTTTCGTCCTACCGCCTGACGAATCCAGCCCAGTCGCTTGTGCGCGCATTATAAACTCACTTCTGAAAACAGAATGTTATATTTGCTTATAAATACTTTTAAAACTTTGCCATCTATTTTTACTGAACTGGTTTGAGGACCAATATATATGAAGATGTCCCGTTAAATTGCCATGGAACCGAATTAATAAAATTAGTGTTAACAAAATTATTTTAAAATCAGGATATATTATGAAACTTAAAAAGCTTGAATCTTCTCAGAAACCAAGGTTTACTTACAAAAGCTGTCTTATTTAGATATGAATACACTTTGGTATACTTATTAGTTATTCAACTAGATTGTTTAAATAAGCGTTGTATACTTAAAATAAAATTTCAGGACTTAAAAACTTGTTAAGAATGTTCCAAAATAATTTTGGCTAGTAGGTATTTTCTTAATCTCTATCTTTGGTTTGTTTTGTCCTTTTGCGTTTTTTTATTGCTGTGATTATTATTTTGATTTTTCAATAGCGAAATCAGTAGTCCTACTCCGTTTAATTATTGGAACATTTTAAACGCAATCAGAATGCTAAAAACAGAATTTTACATCTATTACGATAAAAGTATGTATATACTATCCTAAATGAACGATTTGATTTTGTATTATGGTGTATTGCAATATCTTTAATTTTTAATTAATAAAAATTCACAGTCCTTCGCAAAGATGCAACCGGGGGAACATTGAAAATGATGAATAAAAATGCAAAAATGTGATTTGTGTTATAGTTCAAATAGTTTTTAAAAGCAGAGTTTAATAAAATAAATATTTTGTATATTTACGAGTGTTTATAGCATTTTTAATTAAATGAATGCATTTTTAAGATTAATATTAAATATTATCATAATTAAAAAATAAATAAAGAAGGAAAGGTGCATATATGAAGACCTAAAAAATTACCTTCCACTTGTAGATAGGAAAATATAGTAATATATAATTAGCTATAACATTACTGTAATATTTTTAACCTGTTCCGATTCGTTTTAGCCCGTTTTGGTGCATTTGGTTATTTTTAGTCATTTTCGGTTAGTCTTTCAAACAACTTTCGGTTAGTTTCAGTTAGTTCAAATTTATTTTAGCCATTTGAACCGACTACAATACGTTATAATCAAATTTAACATTTTTGGTTAGTCCCCAAAATTCGGTTCGTTTTGGTTGGTTTTAACTTACTTTAATTTTTGTAACCTATTCCGATACGTTTTAGCCCGTTTTGGTGCTTTTGGATACTTTGAGTTAGTCATTCAATCAACTTTCGGTCACTTTCAGTTAGTTCCAATTTATTTTAGTCATTTGAACTGGTTCCGGTACGTTATCACCAACTTAAATGTTTTTGACTAATTTTAGTTAGTCCCCAGAATTCGATTAATTTGGGTTAGTTTCGAGGTACTAATATTTTTAATGTTCCGATACGTTTGGCCCTTCTTGGTGCTTTTGGTTACTTTTAATTAGTTTTAGTTGGTCGTTCAATCAACTACCGGTAGAATTCAGTTAGTTTTAATATATATTAGTCATTTAAACCGGTTCGTTCCGGTACCTTATATGCAATTTTAATGTTTTTGGTTAGTTTTGGTTAGTCGCCAAAATTGGGTTAATTTGGGTTAGTTTTAATTTACTTTAACATTTTTAATCTGTTCTGATATCTTTTAGCCCGTTTGGCGCATTTATTCACTTTTGGTTAGTTTTGGTTAGTCATTCAATCAACTTTCGATTACTTTCAGTTAGTTCCAATTTATTTTAGCCATTTGGACTGGTTCCGACACGTTATTATAACCAATTTAAATGCGAGTTTAAAAGTTTTTGGTTAATTTTAGTTAGTCGCCAAAATTCGGTTAATTTGGGTTAGTTTCAACTTAGTTTAATATTTTTAATCTGTTCCGATACGTTTTAGCCCTTTTTGGCGCTTTTAGTTAGTGTTGGTTAGTCGTTCAATCAACTTTCGTTAAAGTTAAATTAGTTTCAATATATTTTAGTCATTTGAACCGGTACGTTATAAAGAATTTTAATGTTTTTGGTTAGTTTTGGTTAATCGCTAAAATTCGGTTAATTTGTATCAGTTTTAGCTTACTTTAACATTTTTAATCTGTTCTAATACGTTTTAGCCCGTTTTTGGTGTTTTAGTTAGTTTTGGTTAGTCATTCTTTCGGTTACTCTCAGTTAGTTCCAATTTATTTTAGAACCGATTCCGGTACGTTATTATAACCAATTTAAATGTCTTTGTTTCATTTTAGCTAGTCGCCAATATTCGATTATTTTGGGTTAGTTTCAATTTACTTTAATATTTTTAATCTGTTTCGATACGTTTTAGTACTTTTTGGTGCTTTTGGTTAGTTTTGGGTTAGTCGCTCAATCAACGTTCGATAAATATCAGGTGGTTTTAATATATTTTAGCCATTTGATCCGGTGCCGGTACGCTATAAGCAATTTTAACGTTTTTGGTTACTTTTGATTAATCGGCAAAATTCGGTAAATTTGGGTTAGTTTTAATTTACTTTAACATTTTTAATGTGTTCTGATAGGTTTTAGCCCGTTTTGCTTCTTTTAGTTAGTTTTGGTTATAGTCATTCAATCAACTTTCTGTTACTTTGAGTTAGTTCCAACTTATTTTAATCATTTGAACCGGTTCCGATACCTTAATTATGACCAATTTTAATGTTTTTGGTTAGTGTTGGTTAGTCGGCAAAATTCAGTTTATTTGTGTTATTTTAACTTACTTCCATATTTTTAATCTGTTCCTATACGTTTTAGCCTGTTTTGTTGTTTTTTGTTACTTTTGGTTTGTCATTCAAACAACTTTCGGTTACTTTCAGTTAGTTCCAATTTATTTTAGTCATTTAAACCGGTTTCCATACGTTCCATACTCCATACGTCAATTCTGTGGCTGCGCGTGCCAGAGTTTTGGTGTTCGAAATTGTCGATACCTTTTTTTAATACCAGTTTTGATACCCAATCAGTCTGAACAAAATAATTGGAGGTCTGGTTATGGAACTTTATTGACTTTTAATATTTTATAATTTAATATCCCTCAAAAATATTAATAAAGACTTTTCAATACGTTTAAATAGCATTCCTACTCAAGGCAATCAAATTTAAATTATGTGCTAAAAAATTCATTTCCAAACTTGAAAATTGTCAGTCTCAAATTTCCCAATATTTCAATATCCAGATTTAATTTATTCCCATTTTTAGTTTTTGGTGAAAGAAAAAATATTACGAAAAATTAAAATGCTACGCCTATGTTTGTTTACCCACTAGCCACTTTCTGTACCACAGTTTCATTGATAAATACGCACGTCACAGTCTGTGCTTTACGATACAGTTTTCTAGAAAATTCTGAATGACAGACTTTGTCTTTTTAAGTAAGTAGTCTTAGGTGGATTCACAATCAGGTTATCATACGAGTGACTTTCTGTATCCTCAATTACATCAATGTTTGCAAAAATTTTGTAATTCTAATAGTAATAAATGGTTTCCTTCTGAAGCATTAGGAAAATCGTGTGATTGTCCATTGTATATCACTTTTGTAGCAAAATAATAAAAACCTACTGACAAAATATGAAACATAGCTATCAGCGGCGGATTAAGCCTTTTTTCGACCCAGGGCGATTCAAACCATTTCGCCCCCCACCCCCCCCCCCCTCCCCCCTTAAGGATCTGGCTTTAATTTTATATTTTTTAATTTGAAGATACTTTAATATAAAAAAAATCAAATACTTAGTTTAGGAAATACAAGATTATATTATTTGTCAATATTACTAATACTAGGAAACTGTATCTAATTTTAAACTAAAAGTGAACATTTAGAAAAAATTGTCATGCGCCTTTACATTTTTTTCTTTGTTTTAATGATGCAAATATTTTTATAATTTCATCTTCGGAAATCGAATTAAAAGCAGCATGAAAAACGTTGATTAGTGCCAGGTCACTTGTCTTTTTATCTGAAGGTATGTTTCTAAGATAGTCTTAGGGTGGAAAAAGGCAAAGATAAATTCTCAGTGCTACCTCGATATTGGGAAATGTCGAGACTAGTTTTTCAGATTTCAAACTTTGTAAAAGTTCTTCCCAATTTAAGCTGCCAACGTGACCACTACGAATCAGAAAACATTTAGATAGAACATATTCCTGGACAAAATAATCGTCCAGATCATTTTTATTTATCTCCTGAAGTTGCTGCACTTTTGTTTTTATTCAAAACAAATTCAGAATATTGTCATATACTACTTTTCTTTTTGTTAGCTCAGTGATAAGTGTATCTATAATAATTGTAATGAAAACATTTACTTGTATATCCACCCTTTAATGAAATTGTGTTTCAAGTTTCATGTCTCGTCATCTTGTAACCTTCTTTTCTTGGCCCCTTCAGCGTTCTGACAGCCGCTAATTTTTTCCCATGATTTCAAAGTTATTGAAATTAGTTTTTAAATCTATTATAAATCCTAATGATTATTCATACATATTCCCAAGCAAAAGGGCATCCGTATTTATTTTTTTTTTGCGTTTTACTGGTCTTATCAAAATGTAAAATATGTGGTTTCAAAAACCTAGTAGGACTACGGTTTCTAAAGTTTCCATAAATTTTAGCATGCCACTTGTTTGAGCTGTGCCATTAAGCGGTTGGGAAGATTCATTGTTACACTTTTCCAAAACGGACTTGAACGCTGTATACAGTATAGCCTTCATACATTGCCTTAACTGCATCCGCTCTTGCTGACCATCTTTTCGTTAAAAGTTTTTTGGTAGACACGTGGCAGTATCTGAAGATGAAATGGCATCCCTTAGTATTTCCCAACGATATGTTGAAGAGAAGAAGAAGGTATAAAACTTATTGTAGGAATCAAGCAACATTCGCCAGCACAATTTTCTACTAAACATAGTGAATGTGCAGCGCATATATAAAAAGCTAAACCGTTATGCTCCCTCCTTCCTGATTGTAAGCCTGGATATTGACCAGACATATTGCTTGTGTTATCCTAAGCTTGACCTCTACAATGGTATACATCTTGATCTTAACCACTTAACGGTATTTAGAATAGTTTTCTCCATGTCAGAAGCTTTGTGACTGACTCTGCTTATGAATTTGATAAAACGTTCAGCCATTTTACCATTCTGATCAGTGTATCTAATTATAAATGTTAACTCATCTGTCCGGGATATAGCAGGACTTGAATCTACACTTATTGCATAACATTTAGATTTCTTTACTTCAGTTTGTACCTTTTGTCTGATCATGGTTGCGATACATGCAATAAATTCGTCACAAATGATTTTGGAAGATACATTTCCTCTTCGTTGGTTTGCCTTTAACTCCAGATGATGTTTCAAAAAAGGATCAAACTTAATTAAATAATTTCCCGATTGTTCTTCACCCAAATGTTCTATGCTTCCTCTAAATGCCAGCCCTTGTTGAGATAAAAATTTCACTGCTTCTAGAATTATTTTTAAAACATTCTTCCAGCAATCCTCTTCCCACAAACGTTGTCTTTCAAGAGCAGTGTTCATCTTTCCTTGTGTCTTCGCTCTTAAGAATGTATGATCACCTATTCTTCCCGGATGCCTCTAAACATTGAAACCATCAACAAATGCATTCACATTCTGACACTCAAACAGCTAAATAATTTGCACGGTAAGCAATATACCTTATTAGTTGATGAAGAATACCAGAGCCAATCACGGCGAACAGTTTCACCATTGATAAGTTGAATATAAAACATTTTTCTTGTTGCATATCTGGCTTCATGTTCATAAACTCTCTGAATTTTTGAAGTAAAGTTGATATAGATCTTGAACTAAGGATAATTTTGTGATCTTGTCAATAAAACTGTTGCAGGATCATATTGGTCAAAACTAGAACAGTTACTTGCTTCAATTCGAGGTACTAATGTTTTATTGTTAGTCGTATTTATTTGTTCTGCTTCATTTATTGTTAACAGTAAAATTTTAGCTAAATTTCAGTTTTATTTATGCAAAAATGCATAAAAAATCAAAACTTAAATTTTGCACCTTTGTATCTCGAAAACTTGGAGGACTTTGAATCAATAATATCTTTTTATCAGGGCATATAGATCTACAACATACTAAAATTTTATAAAAATGCACCGAAAGCCATTCTCCATAAGCTTCGGGCAGGGTGCTTTACCAATTGATGGATACAGTAAAGCAGACCACACTGTATAAGCTTAAAACTTACCATTTTCAGACTTCTGGAATAGGATGCTACAACAAGTTAATGCCCTAAAGACGTCTTTCATACTTCCGAATTTTTCATATTTTGCTCTTAAATTCTAGAACAAATTACACGAAGGCTTTAGGTCATTAAAAGGTAGCTTTTAGACATGATTTAGGGAAAATGCGATAGTTATTAAAGGATCAGTCCTATAATGTCTGATATTCTGATAAATATTAAATTACAAGTCATTTACTTCGAACATATCTATTACTGTCTATTGCGGCAAAATAGTTAAAACGCAGTATGCTGAAAAAGACGAACGCTGATCTCAAGTGGGTCATCAAGAAATTCGAAAGGAACTTTAAATATTTTATCTGGTAATATCATAAGTGTTACGATTGCAAGTGAAATATTTTTTATTTTTTAATATATTATTATAGGTATGTCGGCTCAATGGTCTAGGGGTATGATTCTCGCTTTGGGTGCGAGAGGTCCCGGGTTCAAATCCCGGTTGAGCCCAGATTTTTTGGGCTTTTTTTTTGGAAAAAATTTATTTAATTTTGGATCATTTTTAAGAGCCGCTTCTTCTCTTTTTTGTTTCCAATTTTCGTCTTTGAGCACCACTCAATTTATTGTAATACGAATTGGACATTAAGTAAAATAAAATCAAATTACCACAACCACAAAGAAAATGTATGTTATAGTTCGCCCAGCCGTTGTTGACCCTCGAAACGCATGCAATTGCATGCGTTTCGAGGGTTAACAACGGCTGGGCAAACAGTAGTCATTCTCTCATGTTGCCGGATTGGGATATTTTTTAATAAAATAAGGGTTTGATAGTAGAGTCAACGTCAAAGTGTATCTTGATGTTCGCTGTACATTGAAAGGTAAAAATGTATCGAGTACGTTTCTGGATGCTATTTGGGGTGGATAACGACCCCCTAAATTCGTCTGGTGATATCGATGTCCAACACACCCCCAGGGGGTAAAAACTGAAAAACCAAGGAATTTAGAAAATTTCGTTTGCTATCTGGCCGTAAAAAAGTTTTTCTGTTCCGTTAAGTAATAAGCGAGTTATGACTAATTTCCGTTCAAAGTTTAACGTTAGATAAACGTAAGAATATTTACAAAAATCGCTTTTCGCTCCATTATTATTCGTTTTTCGATTTGTGACAAAATTTAAAAATGTCTACACAGCGATAACTTTTGAACGACACAAGATATCGAAAAAAATCAAAAACAAATGTTGTAGTTTGTTACCTTTGCAAAACAACGGTTCTTGAAATTTTGAAATCGATCAATAAATAAGGACGATATTGCCGATTTACTCCAGGGATGTAAAGGCTGCCACCGCGAAGGGATGCCCTCTGTCTCTACTTTCGCCCGTTTCCCATCTCTTTCTGACAGGCTCCTCTGTGCCCCACCATGTCACGCAAGCCTTGCCTACTGACTACGACTTCATGTACACAGTGCTCCATTATAATTTATAATAATGACAAAATAATAATATTAATAATAATATTACATATGACTTACCTACTAAAATAAATATCGATTTGTCTTCGCGTGTGCTCCATGAAACACACTTTTGTAATTTAATAGGTATTGATAATTTATAAATAATTATTATACTGAGTTTAGATGACCCATTTTATTTGGGTTATAACTTGCGGAAAAATAGAATTATTATAGAATGTTCTGATATCATGTATTACGTATTAGATACATATTGCCTAGTCAATTAATAATATTTTTTTCAGTAATTTATATCCACATCGTCTTCTCCGTCGGAAGAATCTGAACGATATTCTGTAAATTCATTCAGACAAGATCTTAATTCGCATGTTGTGAGACATGGTAATTTATTTTTTTTGCACTGACACCTAAGGCTTCTGCAGTCTAAAAAAATAAAAATAAGAAAAGGATCTAATTACAATATAAGCAAACAGTATTTACCAGTTTTACATGCACAAAAGGACATTTCTGTAGTGAGGATTGGCAGTGGCGGTTTTGTTGTAAATATAGGAGAAATTTCTCCGTTTTCTTTTGTTGCCCACCCATAAATACTATGATCAAGTATAGTCATAACTGGTTTTAAGGCACCGTTCCAAATTATAATCTGATAAACTGATCTTAAGCAGTGTTTTCTGAGTGCGTCTGACGTAGGAGGTAATTTATCAATGGCAACCTTGGTGGACATTTTAGCTCTCAAACTATCAATCTTATTGCATACTCCAATTGATGTATTTGAATAGAGCAACATAACAAACTTCTGTAAGTCCTCAAATTTGCTTTCATCAAAAGGCTGGGAGCGTGTCACGTCTGGCTCTTGTCATTGTATATGTAGATAAATAGTGAGTAAAATCCAATTTGTTCTCCCACGAATGAATACAATTTTCCCATTTGGCAGGTAGGGACACGTCGTCACCGTCAACTATTTTCCGAATTGGCCGATGTTGTCCTGCTCTTTTCTGTCTTGTGGGATTCTTTATTATAGATTTTTTTTTGTACTGATCGAAAACCAAATCTACACGTTTGTACTTCAGAAAATATCTACCAACTATGTTGTAGAATAACGCTGCATACTCTCCTAATGTTTTTGTGTTCTTTGGTTTCCCGATGCCTTGAATAATAGACATGGCATCTAGTATTACACAAGCCTTTTTTTTCAGATTGGTATTGGGTGTATACCTTTCCATATCCTTGTAGAATTACCCCTAGCGTACTTTTAGTCGCAGGTATAGATAATACTCCGTTTGCAGATAAAGACATTGGATAATCTGTCAATTCATGCGAATATACGTCTTCTAATGAAATATTTCTGCGCTTTGATACCGCCAGTAATCTTTGAATTAATTGCTGACCTTTCTTCATAGAGTTCCATTTATCATGAAGCGTGATTTTTTGAGAAACCTTTTTGGGAAATGACTTTAGGCCTGATTTTTTTAAGGGTTTATAAAAATCTTCATTGTCCATTTTTAATACAAAATCATCAATAATAGCAAAGCCATTTTCTTTAGCATTCAGAAGTTGTAGCTTTACATTTTCTTCGACCACATCGTTTGTTGTTATACAAACAAGAGATGATGTGTCTCTTGAAAAAACTGAAAATCTACAAAACTCTTCCTTCAGGTAAAAGATATCTGTTTCGTCCTTCGCTAAACGCTTCATTTCTAATTCAATGTTTTGTATATTTGAACCATGTGTTGAACTCCCATTAATAGAATAATTAAATTCCTCAACAAATTTCCCGATAATATTAAAACTTAAACACCATTCATCTCGACGTTCATCATTCTTTGTTATTCCCACAATTCCCCCAGCCACTTTACTCACTCTGTTAACATGCTCTAAAGCTTGATCAATGGCTATACGATTGAAGCTATTAACTGTAGTTTTAACAGAAAAACACTTGTTGTTTGCATACTCATTAAATACGTTAGGAGCTGAGCTTTCCAAATTAATCATATCCAAGAAGTATACGGTGCCCCATCGTGTGTAATTGTGATGATCATATATTGCGAACCAAGGAAGCATGTTGTAAAAGGCGGTCAAATATTCATTCCAATTTCCAGTCCTCTCGGCGTGTATGAATGTGAGAAGCGTATTAACCATATCTAAATACGACATCCAAAACTGGGCGGTTTCATTTTGAATGCGATTCAGAAAATCTGAAAATGATTGCATCTGTCTTATTTTATTTATTGCTCTTTGGGTAATTTCAGAAATTTGACTGTAATCTCGATCTTGGATGGATATTGATAATTCCGAGACCATGTCCATTAACTCCTGAAAATCATCACCGTCCTCATTCAGAGATGTTCTGAGCCAATCTACATATTCATCCATCAGAATTCTCCATAAAGATTCGTAAACTAATTTATGGCATCTTATCGCTCTGTTCCACATTTTACCTTTCAGTATACTCTCACAAGTTGTATTGGCATACACACCTGATTCCACAACAATATCTAAAAATCCGTTATCTTCCACCCTTTGACCGATAACTCTGACAAAATTTAACATAATGTGAAAACCTCCTAATCTCAGAACAAAACGCTTGCATTCATCCTGGTGCAACCACTGCAACTCTTTCGCTTTACAGTACAATGCTTGGTCAAACGTAATTACTGTATTTTCTATATTCAGATGTGAAGTAACATCCCGACACCTAAGCATGACAGTCCACAAAGTATCGTATTCGGAAGCAACATATGGGAGAATAGGAAAATATCCGCGAAACGTGGGATGTCACTTGAATTGTCAGTTATTTTGTTAAATCCAGTCCACTGAGGTATGATTTGTGAATTACAGTTTACACTAAATTATTTGTGCTAATGTGTGCATTCGATTTTTTAGCAGATATCTGAACATATTTTTTGTTTTGTTCACAATGTGGTAAAGGTCTTTTGGTCTTAATATATTGCGAATTTATCAAAGAATGGAAATTTTGAGGCATAATAAGTCGCTTCGTCATCTTTGCAGGTGGAATACTGAATGATGATTGGTTTTCTGGGCATTGCTGGAAAGCTACCATCTGAGTTGCGTGGAACGTATTGCGACCGTCGATAGTTTCTTCTAATACATCTATATTGTCCGCCGCGAATTGTACGAAACGATTCCTGCTAAGATTCTGTGGTACGAAAACGCTGGCGTTTGAAATATACTTATCTATTTCATTATGGGCTATTGTGTTTCTGATGGCTAGAAGGTCAGCATAACTAATGCTATGTCCACAACGATGTAACATATCTACAAGCTTTTTAGACTTGGTGGACTGATGCACACTTAGTCCTACCATTACTTGTTTTGGGGGCCTTTTCTTCTTGTAACTGAACATAATATCTTGAGCAATACTTAAAATTCTAACTTCTTTATCATCGTCTGCATAATCACACAAAAGTAAACCCAGCAAATTAAGTAGCGATAGTGGAACAGATTTTTTCATATTATCAATATTAGGAACTGTTAAAATGTCAGCGTCTTCCGTATCTCGAAGGTCCTTTTTAATTTCTGAGGCTACTAAGTGAAGTGCACTTAGAAATGTATCATTTTGCAGAACAGGTCGATATGCAAAGTCTGATTCTTTAAGCATTTCAACTACGTTATAAATTTTATTTTGTAATTTTGGGTACATTAAAGTAGCTTCATTACTTTTATAAGATCTGACAAAATCGACATCATCCTTAAAATAATTTTTCAGTTTCCTCAGAAAAAAATGCGGATTTAAGCTACCACCCATTAGCGCATATCGGTCGTAAACTGCAGCGGATGTATATACTTTTCCTCTGGATATACCTTGACTTATTTCCGCAAAATTTTTTTGCCAGATGTCACTCCCTTTATCGTTTTGACTTGTAGAGTCATCCATAGATGCTACTTTAGATTGAGATTTGCTATTATATTTTTTTCACTCTACCGCGAAACAATTACTATGGTATTTGACTTCAGAAGCAATTAAATCTAATGTGTTAATTTTTTTAAAAACGTTATAGTTAACGGTAGCTATGCCTTGAAGTTTCTTACTGAAATTTATTGTCAACACCTGGCTCACAGATTTACCCTTCTTCAATTTTTGACAGAAAACACATAAATTGATATTAAAATTTGGCTTGTGGTATCGCAATTTATTGTCTTTCTGTCTGTCGTTGCTTTCGGTTACATCTACATTTTCCATACATTGACTACTTTGTGCTTTTAATTCTCTTACCGTAGAAATGTTTTTGAGGCTTTTAAACTGTGCCATCTTAAATTACACGAATTATTTATTTTATCACTAAGCACTCTCAAGTCTTTATTGTAAGTTTGTACATCAAGTCTCATTTTCACTGACCTTTTAATGGTTTCCATAGTTCTTAGAGTAGATTCCTCCAGTTTCCCGTCTTTTTGACATATTAAACACGCGTTAATTGTTTTGTTTTTAACTTAAATTTATGTAATAGTTCATCGCCTGTTATATCACTTGAAGAGCTCTCCATTCTGATGCCAAATTCACGAAAATAGTACGAAAATAATTGATAATTAACTAATCACCATTCACCAAAGCAAACAATGCTGGTGTCACGTCGATCGCGTCGGTCGTACATGGGAAACGGGTGAAAGTAGAGACAGAGGGCATCCCTTCGCGGTGGTAACCTTTATATCCCTGGAGTAAATCAGCAATATCGTCCTTATTTATTGATCGATTTCAAAACTTCAAGAACCGTTGTTTTGTAAAGGTAATAAACTACAACATTTACTTTTTGATTTTTTTTCGATATCTTTTGTCGTTCAAAAGTTATCGCGGTGTAGACATTTTTCAATTTTGTCACAAATCGAAATACGAATAATAATGGAGCGAAAAGCGATTTTTGTAAATATTCCTCCGTTTATCTAACGTTAAACTTAGGAAGGAAATTAGTTATAACTCGCTTACTACTTGACGGAACAGAAAAACTTTTTGACGACCGGATAGCAAATAAAATATTCTAAATTCCTCGTTTTTTAAATTTTTATACCCTGGGGGGGCGTTGGACTTCGATATCGCCAGACGAATTTACGGGGTCATTATGCACCCGAAATAGCATCCGAAAACGTACTCAATACATATTTACCTTTCAATGTACAGCGAACATGATTTCTAGAAGAGTTTTTCACGTGCGCGAACCCTACTATGATGTTTGATAAAACTTGAATCCCGGAAAACTTTTGGTTGGAGGTAATAGGTTTGTTCTAGCATGAAATCTCAAACGGTTTGAAACCTCCGGAGTTTGCGCATAGCAATAAAAGCGACGCTTATATCGCTATGCGCAAACTCCGGAGGTTTCAAACCGTTTGAGATTTCATGCTAGAACAAACCTATTAGTTATTTGTTTTACTAGTCAGCAAAGTAGATTGACTGCCGCGGCTGATAGTTCAGCTAAGGCAGTCAATATACTTTGCTGCCGAGTTGAACATATAATTTTTTCTCCGATTGATTATAATGATATATGTATATTTGCAAATTATTACAATTCCCACAATCTTTTTATTTTTCCTGTAGTGATAAATTAAAACAAAATTTGATAGAAATCGCAATTGTTGGAACGGTTGGTTGCTATGGAATTGTATATGTCCATAATAATTATAGTTTGACAACTTATGTCAAACATTTTATTCCCATGGAGACTAATCATTTTGCTGCCTAGGCAGGAAAGTACTTACTTTGCTGCCAAGGCAGGGAAAGTACTTACTTTGCTGCCAAGGCAGGGAAAGTAATACTTTGCTGATTGATATGTGTCTGCAAAATTAATATTTGCTGTCAATCGGAAAAAAAACTATTTTGTCGGATTTTTTTGTTTGTGTAAAAATTTTACAATTTGGTGTAAAAAAGGAGTTATTGCATTTTGCTATTTGATTTTTACAAGCCTTTATTTAACTTGCAATGTTTCTATGTATGTATGTATGTAAGCTTATTTAGGTCAAATCTTGCAAGCCAATTTTGAACCAATTCTAAGTGTTGGATCTACTCGGCTGACGAAACATTGTAAACTTTTTGAAACCAAATGGCGATTTTGGTCATTTATACTTATCGATTTGTTTGAAACCCGGTATATAAGGGTTTTTAGGCTCGCTTATTAAGAATATAAGATCAACATTTATAAATTTAAAATGGCGGATCCAAAATGACGGATTTTGTCATTTATCAAACCATTTGCTTTCTAACTCGTGATATAGGGGGTTTTTAGAGTTGCTTTTTAAGAATATATGACCAACATTTAAGTTTTACACGGTGGATACAAAATGGCGTATTCTCTTAGTATTGGTTTACAAAAGCAGCTAAAAAGAATAAAATAAATTTGTATAAAAAACATTTTTAATAACAAGCTTTTATTAAATTATGCACTAAAATGAAAAATATATAATATTTTTAGCCGGGAAAAATATGTTTTAGATGTTAAGAAGCAGATTACAAACTTAATTTTAGTTACAGTAATTTACCTTGCGACAAGCTTTTACATCTGCTTATTAACATCTAAAAATTTTTTTTTCGTGACTTAAAATATTTTATCTTTCATTTTAGTGCATAAATAAAAGCTTGATTTTAAAAATGTTTTTTTTTATATAAATTTCTTTTTCTTATTTTTACTAAGTATTTTTTACAATTTTTCCGCCCCCATTTGACTTTTCACCCAGTTCCGCCATATGGTTAATCAGCCGCTGATAGTTATTCAATACCTAAGGTGTTTGTTAAATACTTCGAGAGTATAATATACAAGCTATGCAATTCACATTCGCATCGCATATCGTCGGATCTTAGATAAATTTGGTGCCATAATGAGCCATGGCACCAAATTTATCTAAGATCCGACGATATGCGATGCTTTGCTAGGGAAAATAAGCCTTGTAATGGACACAATACATTTTACACTATAAATGTTTAGTTTCAAGGTTTATACTGATAATTTTCAATAAAATTTAATTCAAAATTTTGCATCAAAAAAAAAAATATTACTAAATAAAACTTATAGAATTGAAACCATACACTGAAAAAGCAAATCCTTGGAACCAAGAGATTATGACATTTAGCTAAAAGCTTTTCGGTCTTGAATAGGTACAAATGCGACGTCTCTTGACCCAAATCCCTAACTCTCTTAAAAATCGCGAGTGGAGTTTTTCTTATGAGAATAGCCCATTCTATTGGTCCAATTCTTTTGTTGTAAGAACAACCAAATCAAATTTGTTCTCAAGTTAAGATCTATCTCTTGACCCAAAAGTTTCAAATACCTGGTGCTAAAGGCTTTTGGACTTGGCTTAAAAGAATTATTCTTGTTCCAAATACGGTATTGGTTTAATTTTAAAATCTTTCTCTGGGTTCAATAGCATCAGATATCTAGTTCCAAGAGCTTTCAGACTTGACTTAAAATAATTATTCTTGTTCCAAGTTCGTAATTGGTTTTAAGGTGAAATCTTTCTCTGGGTTCAATCGCATTAAATATCTAGTGCCAAGAGCTTTCGGACTTGGCTTAAAATAATTATTCTTGTTCCAAATGCGGAATTGGTTTTAAGTTGAAATCTTTCTCTGGGTTCAATTGCATTAAATATCTAATGACAAGAGCTTTCGGACTTGGCTTAAAAGAATTATTCTTGTTCCAAATACGGGACTGGTTTTAATTTAAAATCTTTCTCTGGGTTCAAAAACATTAAATATCTATTGCCAAGAGCTTTCGGAGTTGGCTTAAAAGAATAGTTCTTGTTCCAAGAGGGTATATAGTTTACTACGTTTTGGCCTATATACAGTGTGTCCACGAATTGGTGTCGGAATAGGTGTAAATGACAAAAAAATTTCGAATTGGATCATGATATTCTGGGGCATGGTCTCAAACTGAGACGTTGGTAAAATGGGTCAAATTAGCTAATATACAGAGTGTATCTGGGGTTATTTTTCAAAAGTGGACAATAGTCAACTGCCTTTATTTTTAAGATAATAAACAAATTCCATAAAGAAAAGTTGCTCAAAATTAAAAGTTTCATTAGGATCTCAATTTTCACACCAATCGGCCTATTTTGTTTTTTTCGCAATTTGCAAAGTGTTTCTCTTATTTTCGAAAATACCAAACTAATTTATTTAAAGATGTTGTTTAGAATGTAAAGGTGTGGCGGATTTGTCTGAAAATTGAGATTCTAATGAAACTTTTAATTTTAAACAACTTTTCTTTATGGAATTTGTTTATTATCTTCAAAATAAAGGTAGGTTACTCTTGTCCATATTTGAAAATTAACCCCAGATACACCCTGTATATTAGTCGATTTGACACATTTTACCAACGTCTCACTTTGAGACCATGCAGGAGTGATACCCAGAATATCATGATCCAACTCGAAATTTTTTTGTCATTTACACCTATTCCGACACCAATCCGTGCACACTGTAGTTCAACCATCCTCAGGCCATTACTTAAATTTCAAAAATAACATAAATCGAAAAAAAAAACTGATAATTAAAAAACAAATTTTTTACAAAAATAGAAAATGGTGTTGTTTATACATGTTTTGTATAAAAAACGAATTGAAAATCTCATGTAAATTTTGCTATACCCTTAAAATATTCGCCTCCCTGTTAGTTTTACAGCAGACTTTTTTAAGGTCTTCTTCCCTCGGTTCATCCAATGTTTGTTTCTTTTTCTGGAGACTCTACTACGTTATCCATTTGGAAAAATGTAAGAGTAGGTATGTACCTTTCATTAAATCATTTTCGAATCTTTTCAGTCAATGGAAAACTTTATAATTTTAATATATATACCTATATAAGGATATTTAAAAAGGAAATGTTTTTTTAATTGCGCCAAAGTTATTTCTATGCTGGTTCTACAAAAAAACCGGACTTAAAATGAAAATCTTTATAATTGCAGAGCAATGCAATAAATCTTTGGAATATAAAACATTTTTTTTTATTAAGTAAAATTATATTTGGGTCCATCAAATTTATATCTTTTAAAATTAATTTATAATTATATTAATTAACATGCGGGGTGGATCAAAACTGTATTTTTCTTATAAGGAAAAAAGTCCTTGCAGGTAATGATTGCACTTAATAGTTAGCAATTTTTAATGCAGCGGAAAACAAATACTTAAAAAAAATTGGAGATGTGGTATTTTGCATTGTTTTACCATTATATGAAAGTATAATTTTAGGCCGTGGTAACACGAAGTTAAAACACAAAATATTTTTCCTTACCATCACTTTATTGGTAGTAATTATCATTGTAGTGAAAATACGTAGCTTTTAGAGAAAAAGTGAGTAACAAAAATTTTACATCCGTACTATTTTCAAAACAGAAATCACTCTTAGATCTAAACTAACAAAAACAAAACCATAAAATAAAATGAAAATATAATCTATAAGATCCCATGTGAATATAATCAATTTTGTATAGCTGAAACCTGTTGGAGACCATTATCAAATTAATAAATAGGGCTAAACCTACATTACAGATACACAGTTAAACAAATCACATTGTTTTCAAGATGCATTTGGCATCAATCACAGAATACAATGGAACGCTTCAAGTATTCAACAATAAACGTAAAATTGAAGAAAGTGCTTTAATATTATTAAATAAAGATGAATGCGTTGCTTCAGTTTCTGCTAATTTTAATAACACCTAGTTGACTTTGCTGATAATGGACACTTACAAATGAACTAAATATGTAAGCAAAATGGATATAGCACCCCAAAAACGTTGATCATTTTCCAGTTCCTTTAAGTTTTTCAGATTTGTTAGAGTCCCTATATTAGCACCTGTGATAATTACACTCAGATCCAAAGCGGCCTTATTCAAAGAGTCTAAAACTGAGATGAAGTAATAGGCAATAATTTATCTGATAAAGTTCCTTGGCAACTTGAGTGTCTCGTAAGCGCACATTTCAAGGCGAATTGCTGATAATAGATGCATATGACGTCGATTTAAATTATAAACCAGAGCAACCAGAAATTATTGAAGATGGTTGTAATTGAGACAATGATGATTTCGTATTACAACCAAGACGCGAGTCGATAAAAATATCAGGTGCTGGCCTCAATAACAAACATGATACAACATACACCAAGTGATAGTACTGCATTACTGAAATATTTTTTGGAGCAGAAGTGGATATAAATGGAATACCAAGGAGTTGGTAACAGAGAAATACCTGGGCATAATAATCTAAAATTTATTCCTAAAATAAAATATACTGCGCTCAGTGCCTGAGAGGAACATACAAAACAAAATTCTTGGAGTTAAGAGTTATTTTCTATCCGAAAGTTTCGATATTTTTCGGTGATTAGAGGTAGTTAGTTTCTGGGAGATTTTTTGGCAGATCTTGAGGTAAAATTTAACTTTTAGCGTATTGATGCATATAGTTTTTCTGATAAATAAATAAGATTTTTTTTGCCCGAAATGTGATTTAAAACGACTTAAAGATGAAAAAATAGGGCAGGATCGGAAAATTTGGAAATTTTTCAACTGACAAGCAGTGGTTTACTCTAGACACTTAATAAATGGAAAGTTTATCCTTAAGAAAGATTATAATGCACTAAACTTTGTGTTATAACTCTACAATCATGGCGCACTGGCATATAAAGGAATATTAAAAATTAAAAACATGGAACGAATGAAGCCGAATGAAAAATGATATTGGATTATTTAAATCCAAACAGGGGGAGAGAAATTCTCTCAGTGATGCAAAACGAGATGTAGAATATTCATAGAAAGAGTCGTCCTGCTATCTATAGGGTTTGGAAAAAGCAACATACGAAATCATTAGCGTTGGTTTGATGCAGCTATTCACCGAATAGTAACATTCTAAACTCAAGTCTATGCTTTATGTATGCGATACATAACCAGAGGAGATTATTAAAATGCTGTCATATTGAGCGCTATGGACAAATTTTCGAACTGAGCAACCGACAAATATTTGTTTAGCTTGTTTGAGCTAGGCCTATTTCACAAATATCATTTGTCCAAATAAAAATTAGTGTGCTTGTGAACGAAACACCAGAAGTGAAATTTCAATCGCACAAAACAGAATCAATATTTTCTAATATTTTTATTTTATGCAATTTTGTTGACAAAAATTGTAGAACATACAATTCAATGCTATTTCATGCAAATTTGCTGACACGAATGGTAGAACATAGGTACCATGCATTAAACTGCGGCCCGATTAACGATCGATTTTTGTTAAAGAAAGATAGGTGGATTCGTCGCAGATGATGTGGAAAGGTCGAAGATGAAAGAAGGTTATCATATACTTCGTTTGAGTTGTGGACCGACTGGAGCAAAATCGTGGATTGCGGTGTGTTTCCCCTAATCACAAGTGGATTTTACGAGTTATTATTGAAGTTTTAAATTAAGGTATATATTTTTGTCACTTTCCATAAGAACTCCACGTTAAATTTAGCGAATGTGTTAGAGAGCGCATCAGCAAAATATCAGCATCAGCTCTCTTTTGTTTGGCTTGGGTTGAAGAACCCTCTTTCTCTCGCTTATAATTCCGTAAATTACAACGCTTAATATATCATATATCAAACACCAATGAATATGTTTACTGACTCCAGTGACAATGTTTCGGGGTTAATAAAAAAAATTATGTGCCTCACCTTTATAAGCACAGAACTGAAGTGAATCTTCTGATAGAGATATAAGGAATTGAGTTTTTCTATGCTTTTTTTCTCAACTTTTGCCCCAGTTTCGATACTTTTTATTTTTTTTTCCTTTTTTCCAACTTTTTTTATATATTAATTTTTTTTATTTATTTCCTTTTATAAAACTCTTATTAACTTTCCGAAAAATGTTTTCTTTTTTTATAATTTTTTTTCTTTGGACTTTTTTCAATTTTTTCCCATTGTTCCAAAAAAATTTTTTTCATAAAGCACTTTTTTCTTCCCATTTTTGCTATCCCCGACCTTGTAGCTGAACTACTTCGCCTTTTTTTCTCCGAAAACAGCGTTTCTCTAATTTTTTTTTCTTTTTTTTATTAGTTTTGTTTCTTATTTCGTTTTGTAATAGTTTCATTAACTCTCCGAACAACTTTTTACCTTTTTTAAAATGTTTCCCATTTTTTTGGAAAATTTTTGGGTATCTGGGGAGGTGGGGGTATAATTCCCCCTGGTTTATTGGGATCAAGAAGCTCTGAGTCTCACAAAACAAGGAAAGTTTCAAAGATATGTGGAACAACATTGCGAAATACCTCATCGAACGTTAAGAGTTCATATCAGATCTAGACGTTTCAAACGAAAACTGGTGAGGCTACCTATTTAAAATTCGGAATAGAAGCGGAATTGTAATATAAAATTATTATATATGCCGAAAGGGGGTTTCCACTTACACCAAAAACTATTTGGACATATGTGTTCTCATTTGTCAATAAAAAAAACATTTGCAATAATTATCTTAATGTTACGCAGAAATTGGGTAGAAGGGAGTGGTACAGCGAATTTTTTAAAACGAATCAGAGCAATTTCTTTTTGTCGTGTCCAACATATGAAGGCACAGCACAAAAATTATAAAAACTAATTGTACGAGATGTCTTCAACAAGTTAAACCATTTATTGGAAAAAATTGGCATGAAAGCAAAACAGACGAAATCTAGAATATGGACGAGAAAGGATGTCGCCTAAATTTGCGCCACCAGCAACGATTACTTGCTGGAAAGGGGGCAACGGCAAAGATTTAATTTAGACACGGAAACGTATCCATTGTTGGATGCATAAATGCTATGGGTCAAGTCATACCTTCCATAATTCTATTCAAAGGAAAGCGGCTGAAACCATCTTTTGAAGGTGACGTGCCAAGTCCATCTGCGACTATCCAAACGAGGACATGATTTAGGAGGTTTTGTCAAATGGTTAGCACATTCCGCAAATTAAAATGCTTACCTCCTTAGTTGTTTTAATTTCTGATCATGCTCTCCCAGCTATTTAGACATTCCCATAGCAGAAAGAGCTGGCCAGTTGATGTGCTTCTCAGATAACACAATACATAGATTACAGCAATTGTATAAGGCTGTTTCTTCGTTCCTTTGAACACCACTGGGTTGAAGAACTCCTACGATATTGAGAAAACAATTTAACACGAACTTTAAACACCGACACCTTTACTCCAGTGCTATGCGGAAAATGTATGACTATCGCCAATATCTCCAATGGCTTCAGAGCAATCGAGATTTATGTCCTGAACATTGATATTGACTGATACCAGCACACGCTTTTGCCCCAGGTTTAGCAATATTTAAAAATAATGACGAAAACAACGATGCCCTAAGTTCTTCGGACGAAGACTTGTCAATTGCTAGATTAAGAGACAACATTAGACAGCAAATAGCAGGTAAAGTAGCTGGGATTATTTTTCGGAAGGGTTAGTCCGGAAGTCAAGATAAAATCAAATCGAAATGAAGCTTTGAATTACAACGCTCTAGAAGCGACCAAAGCATAATTCCAAGATAATAATGAATCCGTTGACACGAAGATTGGCAAGAGCAAGAAAACGAAAGCAAAACTGTGGAAGTGATATGTTGAGCCCAGATCATTGACTTCCAAACGTATCATTAATAAATAAAAGTAAAAATTTTTTTTTAAAAACAAGCTTTTATTAAAACGCACTAAAAAGAAGAAAATAAAATTTGAAGTAAATCAAACCCATTATTTTGTTACATTAAACATTTTTATATGATATAAAATCTTGTCGCGAGATTTTCCTGTTTAAATTTCTCGCGACAAGCTTTTATATCATATGAATATGTTTAATGTAACAAAATAATGGGTTTCATTTACTTCAAATTTTATTTTCTTCTTTTTAGTGCATTTTAATAAAAGCTTGTTTTTAATTTTTTTTTTTACTCTTATTTATTTTTTACTTTTTAGTAGGTATTACGCCATAGCAAAATCACAAATTTAGTAAATATTTTATTTTTATTTATAAAACTTAGATTCGTAGTATATAATAAAAGCCATTTTGAATCCGCCATTTAAAATGTTCAAAATCTGATAAAAAAAATGTATATTCCTTGTCCTTAAAAACCCCCTAATACCAATTCTATACGAAATCGGACATACTTTAAGTAGTGCCTTCCCCACTAACCTTTAAAGGGAGGGGGGAAGTGTAAGCAACACCACTGTCTTTATAAGAATAAACAATGGCAACACCATAGGTTTATATTTTCATTTGAACTACAAACGCATACCAAATTTGAAGCTAAATGGATATGTAGAAGTCAGCTAAAATTGACTTGCAACATTTAACCCAAAATCGGCCATGTTGAATGCGCCATTTTAAATTTTCAAAATCTGGTAAAAAAATAAATTCCTAGTCCCCAATAAACCCCATATACCAATTTTAAACGAAATCGGACATACTTTAAGTAGTGCCTCCTACCCTACCCTTGAAAGGGAGGGGGGGAGTGTAAGCAAGACCATAGTTTAATATTTTCATTTGAACTACAAAAGCATACCAAATTTGAAGCCGAATGGATATGTAGAGTCAGCTAAAATTGACTTGCAACATTTAACCCAATGTCGGCTATGTTGAATCCGCCATTTTGAATTTTCAAAATCTGATAGAAAATTCATATTCCTTGTCCCCAAAAACCCCCATATACCAATTTTAAACGGAATCGGACATACTTTAAGTAGTGCCCCCTCCCCTACCCCCAAAAGGGGGGAAGGTGTAAACTTAACAACATTATAATATTGTATTGTCATCGGAACTATAAACGTGTACCAAATTTCAAGTCAATCGGACATTTAGAAGTAGTTCTAATTCAGCTTGCAAGATTTGATTACAGACAGACAGACCCACAGGTGAAAGTAAATAAAAGCTTGTAATAAAGAAAATTGGTTATGTGCTGAATGTCACAAAAATTATGTCGCTGATATGAAGCAATATAACTATGTCTGTTATGGTTCGACAAAGAGTGTGCAGGATTAACCGAAAAGCACATTGATTTTGTATGTGCTTTTGGTGAGGATAAATAGGAGGGCTTTATTACTGATGCGTCTGTCAATAAGGCACAGACGCAGGGTTTTTAAAAAATCATAGATGAGGAGTTTCCTATTTAATTTAATTTGACTGATTAGAATTTTTTGTTCAGTTAATAACTGTACTTGACTTAGAAATCAAAATAAAATGTGTTTCAATTTTTTCATAAAAATTAACAATAAATTAGGTGAGCCTTACTAAAATTAGAGAAAAAAAATCAAATTTTGAGCTCAATTTTGTTTTTTAAATACAGGCCAGGATTTTTTTATCCACAAAAGATGATGAATCATCACTCGGATATATTTCTTAGCAGAAATTGGATTAACGAGGATGAAGAACCGGTCGATCCTGCCATAATGGCTTTTTTGGTAAACATGGCCACTTGAGTTTTTGCTGCATTTCTGTCGCCTTAAGTTCGAACCCTTTCAAAATCTTGATTGAGTGCTACAATCTGCCGCAGTCTGTGGTGATATGTTTCAGTCGCTGGTAAAAATTTTCCGCGCTTAATTGGGAGACAAGTGTACTGCCACCTGCAAAACTGTAAACAGGATTATTGGTTTCGGTCAGCAGGTCATTAATATAGATGAGGAACAGAGTTGGTGAAAATATTGTGCCCTGAGGCAAGCCCGCGTTAATGCTGAATTTGTCTAAGACGTGTCCATCCTGCAACGTGCAAAGATCAGTTCTTAAGGAAACTGGCAAGCCAGCTACAGAGAGAGGCTGGCAGTCTGAAGGACGGCAGTTTGCTGAGCAATCCGTCATGCCAAACAAAGTCTGTCGAATGCCTCGAGATTCTCCATAGTTTTCAATATTGCCCTACTCTATATATGAGTGACATAGGCCAATATATCTCCTATCGATTTCCCTTTGCGAAAGCTGTATTGGTTATCACTAATTAATCTGTTGGTCTCAAGGTAGTTGAGTAGTTGCTGATTGAATACACGTTCCATCACTTTGGAAATTATTGGAAGCAAGGCAATTGGACGATAGTTTGAGGGCGTGGTTTTCTTGCCTTTTTTTTTGAAACAGGACTTTTCAAGAAAATGGGTAAATTCCCGTTTCGTTAAGTCAGAGAAAAAAGTGTGGAAAAAATGGGTGTTAGTTCATTGGCGCAGTTCTTTAACACGATGGCAGGTTGTTTTTGCGTAGGTATCTAGTCCCTTTGTGGATTTTACGAATATCACGGTGATGAATCTTAACTTCTGCCATGGTAGGGTTGATGTTAGATATGGTGGGAAGAGCTTTGCCTTGGGGGACGTTTAAGGTAGAGTGCGATGAAAACATTTTGGCGAGATTGTTCGCTTTTTCCTTGGCTGTAGCCGCCGTGATGTCGCGATCGTCTATCAAAGGTGGGAGAGTCGATTTTGTAAAGTTATTACTTGCTGTCTTCGCTACCGACCAGAAACTCCTGGACCAACTGGGGTATTGCAAAAGTTTATTCCTGATCCTTTGATTATGTTTGTCCTTAGTTTCGTCAATCACACATTTGCATTCGTATCTCGTTTCGTCAAAATAATGGCGACTTTTAGCGGTCTGATTTTGCTGCCAGTACTTGTAGGCTTGCTGATTCCTGCCTACAGCTCTTTTGCATCTTCTGTCGAATCAGGGTTGCTTGATGGGATTTGGGATGTATGCTTCCTTTTCTGAGGCATGGCTAGGGACCATGATACAATAAAGATAAGATATAATATTGAGAAGTGTCTA
>MU192582.1:11344-28365 GCA_016904865.1 Pissodes strobi | reverse complement strand
CTTGATAGCTTCGAGTGCCTTTAACGATGATGCTTATAAACATTGAGCTTTGCTATTTAAATTCTTAGCGAATAATAATGTTTTTATAAAATAAGCTGTAGTAGATCATGCATACTTGCACAGGGTGATTCTATTTATTTAGACACCAGCTCCTACCGGGTATATTATAAAATATAGAAAAAAATTTAAACACAGAAGTTGGAGGGTGTTCCATGGATCGGCAGGATTTATTATCGGAACAAATAAACGAGTATCGTAAAGCTGTCAGAAAATATCATATTTTTTATGGATATGGTTCCTTTATCGGATAATCTATTCGTTATTGATTCGAGATATATCAGGTTTGATATATTTACGTTTAAACTACTGTAACTGAGAAAAGTGGCAAAAAGCGTGCCACAGAATCCATTAGGCCAACACATTTTGTTTAGATTAATTGATTTATTACACATTTATTACCTGTACATAGTGAGATTCATTATGATACAGACTTTTCATTATAATACATGTTAACCAATCAAAATGCAATATCACAGCAATATTCAGTCAATATCAAAAATTGCCATGATCATAATGACAGTTAAAATTTATCGATTTTGAGAGTTCATAGTTATAATTTACTTTATGTCATACCAGTACATTATTGTGTTTTTATACCTTAAATACCATTTACATAATGGATTACTTTATGCCCGTGCGGGCATAAAGTCCACTTTATGGCCCGGGCGGGCATAAAGTACACTTTATGGACTCAAATAATTGAATTGAATTCGTATTTTTTTAAATATTTACATATTGTGAATGCAATAACGAACTAGCATGACATAAAAGTGTGTATGCACCACGGGTATTAATAGATGTGTATGCCCTCGGGCGACTTATAAACCCTCTGGCCAGAGGCCCTCGGGTTTGTAACATTGTCGTCCTCAGGGCATAAACATCTACTTAATATCCTTGGTACATAAATAACTATAATACATTTTGAAAGCTTAAGTACATAATTTTCATTATTATGATCGTAGAATAAACTTAATGGTGTATGTAACTCACTTTTATTACTTATTAAAGCACTTGGAATTAATTCTCATACTCATGTCTTGACAGTCATTAAATGCCTATTGCATAATATACTATTTAATTACGAAAAATCTATAGATATTTGAAAAAATATAAAATTTCTGACTTTGAAAAATAATGTATAATCGAGGATTTAGGCCGAAAAACAGTTTCACACGTGTGGGTTTCTGACCAAAGTTTAATTTAACAAAGTTTTGCTGAAATTTTATTTTAATGTTGGTCGCATGTTTTGTACTTAGATAAGGAAGAGAGTAAATCTTATACCCACTACCCTCTAGACAAGAAGGCCCTGAGACTAATAAAAGCAGTAGCCAATATG
This sequence comes from Pissodes strobi, assembly GCA_016904865.1. Taxonomy (NCBI): domain Eukaryota; kingdom Metazoa; phylum Arthropoda; class Insecta; order Coleoptera; family Curculionidae; genus Pissodes; species Pissodes strobi. Next base: position 26,969 of record MU192582.1, on the reverse strand, counting down.
GCCACCCCAGTTGGGACCGAAACTAAATGCTGTAAAGGGTATATTTCGAGTTTTTAATATAAAATATATTTAAAAATGTCATTTCCAGTGATAAAGCAGATAATTTATTGTGTTAATGGCAAGGACGTAGCCCGGTGTTCGTGAAAATAGACTCTTAACCCTACTACCTACACTACACTACACTTCCGAATTATTTTACATTATACAATTAAATACTTATAGTTTATAGTTCGGGACTGACTGTTCTAGTACAAGGTGTGTTTGCACAAATATCTATGATAATTTCAGAGCTGATAATACATAGTAATATCTAAAATAAGTGAAATTTTAATATTCACATACTGTGTGCCTAAAGTAAATAAACTAGCCCTTAAGGTTTTTATTGTGTGGCTTTATAATAATTATGTCTACTTACCTATTTATTTCTCTTGGGCGGCCAGTTGCCACGAAAATAAAACCACAAAGTACCCACTTAATCTGATACTTGGTTGATTCCGCAAAAGTCGAAACAATTATACTAGAAAACGTAAGGAAAATTTGATGTTTGGTGTGCAGAAAATAAGGTATCTAATATTCCGGAGAAAGTTATTTGGCGTATTTACCCCAGTTATATTTAAAATGTATGACTTTTACTTTATGGAGTATTTATTCCATGACGCAAACTATACAGTTTGTGGATATCAGTAAATATACCAATATTAGTACTTTCCTCAAAAGAAAGAAAATCAGGTGGTTAGAGAAGGTTGAAAGGTACTTATTAATGAAAGTATATTGATTATTTGTATATTTGGACTTGTAGGAGAGAATAATTAACTTATTTGAGCACAGACAATATTGAAGCGTCGACGTCGTTCATTGAAGTCACCATTTCCTATACAAAAATAATGCGTGTAGGTTATGTATATTACATGAGGGAACTATTAAAGGAGTGAATTTTTCCCGAAGATATACGAGTCTACGTTCATCTACTATAGTCGATTTTTCATCACGCACAAATATTTAAAATGTACTGTAAAACCAGTAGGTATAAATAGAGTTGGATTTATACCTAAAAAGGTTGCCCAATTTTTTGGACTCGCCACTGTCAGTAAGTACACCACTAAGCACTACTTTAGACGGAGTTCTGCTAGCCTATTTGCGGATGCCGGAGTCAATATACTTCCGTGACAGAAGGTTGTAGGAAGTTCCATTCAAAATACGCAGGCTATAACCACAGCTTACCATAACACACAGCTCGGGCACTCAGGTGGCGGGAACGGTTTACGCCGATCCCTATGCGCATTGCCTAAGCTCCGCCTTCCAGGGTAGCACAGCGGCTCGTTGTTTGTTTGTTTGTTCGGTGTTTAATAAGTAAGTTAATAACTATGAGTGAAAGAAAATAAGGACAAATTTGTGCTGTTAATTAAAAACAAGAGATATAATGGCAATAAGATGTTATTTAGCTTTCCGAAGCAACCCAATAGATGAGTACAATCTTATTTCTATATTATCAATTATAAATAATTTTTATAAGGTGTAATTATTGTTAATATTTCAAGACAATTTGGAACACTGTGTATCAAAAAAATGTTGACAGCAAACTTGTAGTTATGTAATGTATTGCATTTTAGTCATCCACGTGAATATTTCCCCAAGTTATATCGTATAAGGTTGTATTTGAGGGTAAAGCTCAATTTCACCCTGAAAACAATCAATAATAATTTTAAAAACAATAACACAAAATAAATTAATTATATGGAGACACCAATAGTACATAAGCTTATTTTGAGTTGTATGTGCTCTTTTTAACATTGAAAATGTTTCTGTTATCCTAGTATAGGGCCTCAAATCGTGAAAAAGTTCATGGTACATTTGCCACATAACGTCATACGGGTGAGAGATGGGAGTGTTTGTTTATGCGGACGGACGCCTTATCTTTGTTGATATTATCGAAGTAATAAAAACTTTACGATGATGAAGAGGGTTTTGACTGGGTTTTAACCGAATTTTGGCGACTAACCACAATTAACTAAAAACTTAAATTTAATTATAAAATTTGAAAGTAAGTTGAAAACTAACCCAAATTAACCGAATTTTGGCGACTAACTAAAATTAACCAAAAACATTTAAATTGGTTGTAACATATCTGGTTATAACATATCGGGACCAGTCAAATGACTAAAATAAATTAAAACTAACTAAAACTAGCCGAAAGCTGATTGAATGACTAGCCAAAACTAATCAAAAGTAACCAAAACGGGCTAAAACGTATCGGAATGGGTTCAAATGACCAAAATATATTGGAACTAACTGAAACTAACCGAAAGTTGCTAATTAAAACTAACGAAAACCACTAAAACGGGTTAAAACGAATCGGAACAGCTTAAAAATATTACAGTAACGTTAAAGTTAATTATATATGTGTTAATAGATTTGCCTATCTACAAGTGGAGGGTAACTTTTTAGGTCTTCATATGCGCAACTTTTTTATTTATTTTTATTTTTTTTAATTGATATTATTATTTGACCTAATTATTAATTATGATAATGTTCAATGTTAATGCTAAACATGCATTTCTTTAATTAAATATATTATAAACACTCGTGTTTATATTTTTACTTTTTTAAACTCTGCTATTAAAAACTATTTGAATTACAACACAAATCACATTTTTGCGTTTTAATTCATCATTTTCAATGTCCCCTCCCCCGGTTGCATCTTTGTAAAGGACTGTGAATTTTTGTTTACTATTTATTATTGTTTCTTTTTTATTTTAAGTTTAGTATATTTTTTGCAGTGAATTGAATTATTTAATATAACAAAAATAAATCCGATCATTATAGCAATCAATCTGTTTGTGAATATTTAAATTATAGATTGTTAAACACCTGCCTATATTATTAATAGTCTCCAATAGGAAAATAAATATATAGACGGTTTTACCTAAAAAAAACTGCAAGGGCTACAATTAAAGAACGCAAAACCTTTTCATCTTCTATATCTTTATTGAAATAATAATTGTATCAGGTAGATATTTAGGTACAAAAAATCATACCATTATAATTAATTTCAGTTAATATCATTTTATTGCAAACCTAAGCTGAAGTAAGACGTTACCTACCTTTCTGAGTGTAAAAAACACAAATATAAAAAATATTAAAAGTATTATTTTATTTCAATTGTTGTCCTTATTTCCAATAGATTGTCTTTCTTCTTAAGATCTGTTTACTATATTGTTGATTTGTTTTAAATCTGTAACTAGGCCTTTGGAAATGTAAGGCTATTTATTATCTATTTATAAGTATTTTTCTATTAAGATATTTTCATGTAATTTGTAAATGAAATAATCATTATTATATAAATATTATTATTAAAATATAATCACTTAAATTATTTTTTATTTTTGCATAACTACTTTATCTAGATTTCAAGTAAATATAGGTACCAAGGTATTTATTATTATTCACCGTACCTATACCTAGGTACTTATAGAGTAGACAGATATTTCAACAAATAACCTGGTAAATTCCGAAATTGATTATTAATTAAGGTAAAATAGTAAAACACATTTCTTTCAATATAAAATTGATAGATTCATTAAAATGCATCCACTCTAATAGCTTGAAGGTCTAAGTAACTGAAGAAACGTGTTTAAAAAAATACCTAATACGATACTGTTAACGCCTGTTTAAAATAAAAGAAATATTTTAAATACGTCCCCGACTTCTACCCGCAGTGCGAGAGAGATAGCTAGAGTCAAGCAAATCCTACCAGATGAAAGGTTCCGAAGCCGCCGCGGAGTCCCCCAGCTGTGTGATATGGTAAGCAATTCTTAGGGAGAAAGGAAGCTCCACTGCTGGAATGCAGATATTTATTTTCATTTTAGGCACGTGTGCGTTAAAAAGTAGCATTTCAACATTAACATGGCAATCGAAAAGTCTTTATTATGTCATGATTTAAAAGAAGGCATTTTGAACAGTGTTAAAATATTTATTAAAAGTTAAGATATTTCATGTATTAATTAAATTAATATTGATGGCATCACTTCTGGTTAGGCCGGAAGTAACGCCCACCGTTAGATGTGACTCACAAGTTAACTATATGCATGCCACATTTCGAAACGTTAAATAACAAAACTATATGAGTCGATTATAGTTCAATTAATAAATAAACATATTATAATGATTCTTCCATCTCTAACGCATTAGTTTTTCAAATATTTTGTGTCAGTACCTAATTTCTACAATCTTAAGACTGAATACCACTAAAGCATTACCGCCGATGTCAATCTATACAAGTTTGGCGCCAACGCCCATCCGTCTAATATAATCTGTATCGCTTTTGGAATGAGCAGCTCGGTATGTGCCCTTTTTAACTTTTGAAGATTTTGTAGCATTGTCTCCTGCATCACTATCATCAGACACATCATCATGGTTGTCGATGAACAATAATCTCCTGCAAAAATAGTTATGTTAGTTTTTGTACTTCCTTAGAAATTAAATGCAAAATTACTATTTTCACCTAAGAGAACTGTTTGAACAACATTTTTCATATTAAAGGAGAAGTAGGTAGTACGAGAAAATATAACACAGAACAAATTTAAAGCATGTGTAAATGAAAATTGTTGTCTTTATACTTTTTTCTACACACATGTTAAAAATGGAACTTTTAACACTGTCTACTAGCCTTAAAAAATGTTACTTTAAGGCACTAGTGCCTTAAAATGCCTACTTTAAGGCACTAGTGTTAAAAGTAAAATGTCAATTTTTTCAAAAAAAAACGTCAAAAAACATTTATATTTTATTTATTTACACTTATATTAATAGTACAACTTGAACAACTTGAAAAATGAATTCCTTCCTCAGTTCTACTGTTCTTCGTGGTTGAGGAGGATTGAACAGAAACATCAGCATGTCCAGTTGATGTTGAAGCATCATCGGCTGATGTCGTTTGTACTGTAAGCAATTTTCGAGCAATAGAATTTTTTCGTACTTCCGGGACTGAAATAATAACTTCACTCCCTTGTGACAGGGACTAAAGTGTCACTTTTTGTCCTTCCGGGATTAAATATTGTCGGAAATCCCGGAAGGATTAAATTACAAAGACTGACTGAGCTCTTGACACTAGTAATGACAATGTTTCAAAATTATTCTTGTCACAACGCAACGTTACTACGGTAACTTGTCAAGCAGTAACTTCTCGAAAAAACGCGGCCGCCGTGGCGTGCGCCTCGCTTTATGTTTAATAATTATGTTTTTCTACTACCGTGCGTAAAGTATTCACTTTACGCACTCTCTAAGATTCGTAAAATAGGCCTTTTTAATGTGCAGTGCGTAAAATAAGTTATTTTACGCACTAGTTCGTAAAATAAATCTCATATATTTTTTGACATTTAGAGCAGTGCGTAGAATAATATATTTTACGCACTAGTGCGTAAAGTAATTTAATAATATTTTTATTTTTTCATATATTTTTCGGTAGTAGAAAAAAATGTGTATGCTACTCATGTATAAAGTACCCTTTTTTATTCATGGGATTGTCGCATTCGCCTACGGCTCATGCGACAATCTTCCCATTCATAAAAAAAAGGATCACTTTACACACTTGTTGCATAAATAACTATTCTGTAAAGGTTTCTATGTGCTTTTTTATATTATGTATACGTTTCAATTTCGGAAGTACGAAATGTATCGTATATACCTTGCGACTGAAGTAGTAGTCTTAATCCCTCAGGTAAATTATGGCCCTCCCTACGGTCTGGCCATAAGCTTTACCTTAGGGATTAAAAGTACTACTTCAGTCCCGCGGTATATAATATACTATTATTTTCCAAGGAATCTACGATGTACCCTTCGGCAACGGTTGAGGATTTCGATCCCCCATGCCGCTTAATTGTCGTCAGATTTGCTCCAGCGCAGCATCGGCAAGTAAGCTCGCAGGGGAACGGCGAAAGCAATGCCCCGTATCCAGTGTTGAATTTGGAAGTTGCAGAAATCTTGCTATAGCAGCAGGAAATTTTCCGAACGTATTAATTCCGATCGGATTTCTGGAACATTGACCTTTTACATATTTTAGGAAGAGCCGCCGATGTCCGACATCTGCTGGACGAAGATCAGTATATTTTCGATAAAAATCCAAATAACATTTTTCAACGATAGTAAAATTTCGTGGTACCTTGGTTTTGGTATCTGATAATTTACTAACTAATGAAGTCTCCATATCTTCTACGTTGTCAAGAGTCAACTGACAAAGCTCCTCCCTGCGGCAGGCGCCAAATACTCCTACAATCATAGCTACTTTCATCAGAAGGTACTCATCGTCGGGGGCGCACTTCAGAAACTGTTCAATTTGGTCTCTAATAAAATTTTTTGATTTTTTGGCCTGGTAACCATCTCCTTGACGCTTCAACTAGGCAATCATTAAAAAGTTTACTGATATCTACGTCGTTATTTACACGTAGCATAGCTTTGATCATTGAAAAATGGGACCAAAAAAAAGATGACTTCCATACCTTTGTCTTTTCCCCAAAATAGGTCAGGAATATGTTTTCGGAATACTTTCCAGGAACGCCTTTGTTTTCACACCATTTTATAAATTTATTATGAGCAATCTCATATTGAATTCTTGATTTTCGTGGCAGTAAATCCAAGGTAGCTCTGTTAGCAGCTTCTTCTATGCCTTTAAGTGGATCGATTTCTTGTATTTATAATCATGTATTTATAAATCAGCCAACAATGATGGTTGCTAGTTTTTAGCGACAAATGTGAACTTCAATAATTTAAGGCTACGATGCTATTAGAAACTACCTTTTTTTACAGGTGAGGAAACTCATGTTCTATCTCTGCATATAGCTTCTATTGTGCAGAGAGTGTGGGACTCAGAGCTCAAGGTGCAAGTCTCCGCCTACCCACCAAACCTCACCCCGTTCTTCGCTGGAGACGTTCCGGAAACCGCCAGAGGCATTACTTCAGAACGAACCAGAGGTCTACGTTACTCTCCTCATTCTTGTTTCGTCTGCTATTTTGTTCTTCATTATTGTTCTCAACATTCCGGTTGTCACGGTCCACATATTTTCACTTTCCATCATCAGTTCTCCAATATTCATTTCTGTTCTGACTGTCCCGCAAGCTGTGTTTGCGTTTCTTCTTACATCGGCCCATTTTAAACATTCAAAAAATGTGTGTCTCGCATCAACATTTGAAACATCTGTTTAATTTGATTCTCTTTTCTATGGGGCATCTCACTAGTCCAATAGTTAGATAATTTTCTTTCAAAATTCTATTTGCATCCTCCTTTTTAAGAACCAGAGTAGCTGCAAGGGTGTCATTTGCATGGGGTCTAAGTTCACCTAGTTTACAAGTATTATCGTCCCATAAGATTGTATTTTTCACGGTACTAATTATTTCCTCTTTCTCTGTATCTGCAGCCATACCTCTAATGTGTATTGTTTCGGTTGGTTGTGTAAATCCAACTTTTCTAGTTGTACAACCATTTGTACTTTCCTTGACTGCCTTTTGTAGTTCTTCGATTGCACGGTCGTTTTTGTCTATGGTGACTAGAAGCTTTCCATCTCTCGTGCTTTTGAGGCTTCTTATTGCCTTGTTTGCAGGGTTATCTTGTGCGATCTTTTTAAAAGTGTTCAAGACTTCCTTATAGCTTTTATTTTCTTCTTGCACTATAAGAGCATAGGTTTCTCTCTTTTTTTTATTCTTCTGCGTTCTCATGTCCATTTTTTTTGTTTGTTTTTAGTGAATATTGATATTTTTGTTTTTGTACCATGGAAGATGGTCTCCATAATTTTTTGAAGTCTAAGTGGGGTCATTTCTTCCAGTTCATGTATTGCCACCCTTTCGTCAATTGTCTCTTCCTTCAACATTTCTAAGGTCTTGATCGGTACCATCGTACGTTATTTTCACTATTTTACGTTTAATCAGCTCGCCTGGGTCTTTGGACTTAATGCTTGTGAAATGTTCAATGACTTCAATTGGTCCCTTGAGTGCTTCTATCTCAGGATATTTCCATTTATAAATTTTTTGTATACTCTGTTCCATGTTGGGGTCGCTTGGTTCTGTAATCACCACCTTAGTTATTTCATCCTGAGTTTCCAGAGGATTCCCTATTTTGATGTCTGTGTTTGTGTAGATACAGTCTATCCAGTTTTTATTCTCCACTAGTTCGAAAGCGTCCACACATTCTATTCCCTCCAGAGTACACAAGTTGGGGTTCTTGATTACGCTCCAAGGTAGAGTTTGCGTTCCTGTTGTTATCATGGTTGGGGCAAGGTTTATATCCTTTTGTAGTGGAAATTCTGTTTCGGTGCCTGTGGAGGCTTTAGTTACTATTGGAGTATTATCCTTCCTTATAGTTTGTTCCAACCATTTTTTGATGTCCTCTTTTTCTATCCGGTCTGCATAATATTTCAATCTGCTGCAGATTTCTGTTATTTCCCTTTTCGGTTTATAACTTTCGCCCACCACTTTCTCCAATAATCTAACATTTTTCAATAGTACATCTAGTGCTTTCACGAGAGAATTCCCACCTACCGAGGTTTCTGTTTCCTTGGTTTTATCTGGGGTACTTTTTCTTCTTCTTTTTCTAGCCTGTACTGTTTTATATTCTCCTTCTTTGCTTTCCTTGCCACTAGTTCCTTCTTTTCCTTTTTCATCAATTTTCATTTCACTGCTTTCGGCGTCACTTCCTTCTTCCAAAGTTTTTGGTTTTGGAGGGGTTCTGAATGGTTTAGGGAACTGAAAACCTGAAAGGGGGGGTCCTTGATAAAGATTCCCTACGTACGAAGGGATCTATTTCGGACAGTCTATTTGTAGACGCCATCCTCTCTGCATGCACTCTCTCCTTCACTTCAATTCCAGTATGCTTACCAAACCTCACTTCAGCTGGATCCACTATCACCTCATCTGCTTCCGCATTTTTCTCTTCGGTTATCGTATGCCGGCACCGACCACCGGGGCTTTCACCCGATCGGAATCGGTGGTGAGATTTAGACTCACCTTGGGTAATTCCTCTTTCTTGTCACACATGTTGCTTTTGTGCCTTTTATACCTACGGCCAGGTGTAGAAGGGAAAAAGGAGCTGACCCCATGCCCTCGAATGCTCTAATAGCAATGGGGTCGGAAAGAACAAGAGTTGATCAAGGGAGATCGGACAGCAGAATGGTAAAGGAGGGAGTCTGGTCCAAGACTAGTTGAAAAAGAGCGCAGACCCAGTTAGGGTACCCCGGGTTCGCTAGGCCCGTTCTCATTAGCTATGAGGCCCTGGATTGAGCTGGTCTGCGGCAGTGCATGACTTTAGGAGGCGCTGTTGGGGGTTTTAATCCCCTCATCCTCCATTATGGTCACCACTGACCCAGTGTCCAAGGACGCCAGGCCGCTCCCCTATCCGCCGCCCGGGGGACGCATCCAGTCAGGTCGCTCACCCCCGCAGAAGTTTCACTGCGGTGCCGAAACTACCTGGATGTAAGAGATTCTAAACATTTAATTTTTAATTATTGTATGCTTTTTATTGCCGTGTGTAGAAAAAATATTGTATGATATTTGTGTTAAAAGTATTTTTAACACTTATATCATAAATACCTATTAAATATACCAAATGACAAAAAAGAATAAGTGGCAGAATTTTTTCGTTAGTTTGATAATTGTAGAGTTCAGGAGGATTAACCAAAGAACAAATCTTTTGTCTATATTCACTTCCAATCAAGCCTGAAGTAAAAATTCTAACCGGAGAGGAAACCAAATTTACTTTCAGTTATACCCAGAAGCTAACATATACAGATAAGTCACTAAACTTGAGACAGAAAATGCATTTTTTTTTGCTCTAAGTTGACTTGTTTAAATTCATGTTATGTAAGCTGTTGCAGAAATGAGACGGGCGGGGCAAGCTAATATATTTTTAGGGATATTTTAAAATAGAATATTTTAAACAACAAATAAGATATACGCTTTTCGGAGTCTGTTAGCAAAACTTGCTTAGAACACATTTTTGTACGCAGATAGTCAAATTAGATCGTTTATGAAACCACTACAATTTGTTCAATTTAACCTTGTCCGAAAATCTCGTAACACGATGTCCAAGAATCTAAGAGAAGTTTTCAATTTCTGACTGAAACTCAAAAATGTTTTCTTAAACATATGCTTTTGTCAAAGAGGTATTTTGACAAAAACATGTGCTTATATCGTATCGTTTAAACTTGATTGAAGCAAATGTTGATGATAAAACTAATGATTGATAGATCACACTTATTATAGTTACGTCATAGGCCTCTCTTCGCTCTTCGTTTTTCTTAGACCGAAGCATCTATCTCGAGTGATTTTTATAGTGGCTAATGCTGCCATTTCCTCACTTAGGACTGGTTTTAATCCATTGAAATATTTGTCTAACACATTTTGACCCTCTGGTGGTCTTACAAACGTTATATCTTTTTCAATCTCTTCCATTTTGTTTTTACGTCTGTTTTTTATCTTTTCCATGTTTGCAGTAAAATTTTCGTAGATATCGCCCCCAGGTCTGAAGTCTTCATCGGTATAGTGAATATCTTCTGCAGAGCTGGAACTTTCACCGGGACCTATAAAATACAAACAGCTGCATCTAACAATTGAATAAACTTATAAGAAAAATGTAAAGCAATCTGCACAAGGTCTTGCTAATCCTGTTGCAAATCAACAGCCGCCTAATCAAGAGAGTGAGCGTTAGGCTAAGGTTTAGAGGTGTTTATCACAAAATACATAGCCTAATATGAGGTCTATCCAGAAATGCTAGCAGCGAAAAAGGTCCAAATATAACATTTTGCAAAATCTGCATTTTTTAATGATGTTTTGTCCAGTTCTGATCCCTTAAATAGTAATCTAAATATATACATGGTAGCTAATTACGATTTAAGAAGTACCCTGAAAAACGATTTGGTGCTACCTATATTTGGCACTTGACTAAATGACTCCACATATTGTATATATAAATATAATTTTTGATATTCACAACCCCCCACTTATGGCAAAAAAAATTCAACCCTTAAATCTAAATCCTGTATAAACCTATCGTTTTTAACTTTGCAAAGATTTTGAGGACATATCATCTACTATTTCACTAGGAGATAAGTATTTATTCTTAAGTGTTTTTACAGAGATAGCATCTCTCAAGAAGTGGCATCTGATATGTGTTTGGATCTGTCCTGTCGTGGAAAACTGGATTGTTTGGCAACTTTTGAGCACTCTGATTGTCATTGTAATTTATATGTCAAATCAAACAAAAGGTTCCTTAAGTAAATGGTTTCTTTTGCGGCTTCACTAAGAGCCATATGTTCGACCAGATATCTCCACTATATTTAAAAATGTGACCGTTATAGGACTTTCTATCCTTCCTGCTTATCTGATTCTCAATTTGCATCCGAAAAACGAACAAAAGCCAAGTTATCTTTTTCAAATTTCATGAAAAATGCATAAGCAATGTCGGATCGTGTCAAACCCGCCAAGTACATTAGATTTCCTGTAAATGCTGGATGTGGTGAACTTACATCACAAGTTTTAGCCTCGACATTAGTTAACCAAGAAATAGAGTTACAGTCCAACATATGAAAACTTTTTCAGCACATCATCAATATAACCCTCTTGGTCTAGAAATATAAATATCTTACTGTAATTTCTCATAATTGTTACTCTCAAACACGTTTGGTTTCATCTAGGTTCTTGATTTTAAAATTTAAGCTGAAATGATTCTCAAGGTGTAATCCCCTGGATTATTCGAAAAAAAAAACAAATTAATCGGCTACGTACAAGGCTACTATGGTCAAACAAGGTTTAAATTTTGACGTTATCAACAAAACTTATCAACTTTCTCATTCCAAGCTCGACTGGATTCGTGACCGTACACATCCTTTTTTGAATTGATAAAAGTAATTTTCTTTACCTTTCAAAATAAAACGTTCAGGCTCCATTTAGAAAGGTAGTATTTACATCTAAATGCAAAATCCTTAAATCTAATTGCACATCTAAAGCAATTAAACGTCTCAAAGTTGAGTGTCTCATCACAGGAGCAAAAGCTTGCATATATATAATTAATACCCACTTTTTGAGTATAACCTATTGGTACTAGCTTAGAGAGTTTTTCTCAGTGTCAGTACCGCACTTGATTTTGTACACCCACTTACCCTCAACAACTGTTTTGCCTTCTGATGGTTGGTCGACAAGGTCCTATGACTCGTTTTCTTCAAAGGATCTGATTTTGTCCCTCATGGCCTGCCTCCACTATTGCCCTATCTGCTCTCAAATGTGTTTCCGCGACGATTGTTGGAACGTTAAGAATCTCCGGTGTCTCATAAACACTACCTACTTAGTATGTAGTTTTTATGGACTTCTCTGATCTTCTTGGAACCTTCGCAACATCACACTGTCGTAACTATCTGTAACTTCTATGATGTTTCCAAGAAGAAGATTGGTCATTTCCTTCCCCCACTCAGTCTAGAACTTCTTCTGGATGCTCCATGATAGTTAATACTATGACTGCTTTTTTGGCATTCTCTATCACTGCCACATGTCGGCTAGTAATCTCCTTTCGTGAAGCCCCTTGGTAGTGCCATCAAAACTCACAACAATGTGCTTCACCAATGTATGTTTCTATTCGTTCAGGATAACTCTTGGAACATGGACCATGACCATGCTGCCATAAATTCTTAGGTGGCAGACATTTGGCTTACCTATTGCCAGTCTCGAACTCAAATAAAATTTTGGAAATCCCTGCAGACACACAACGGTTTTTTTAGGTAATATGCAGTATTACAGGCTTGTGCCCACAAAAATTTAGACATTCTCGTCAAACATTAAGCAGTTAGCTTTTTCAACAAGGGTTCGGTTAAAACTCTCAATTTGTTCCGGAGTATAACTGTCGTTTTCTGATAAATTCAGCATACTTTAAGCAGTTATTAAAATCTCTGCTACAATATTCACCTCCATTATTATCGTGGTGATCTGTTGATGTTCTGCTAAATTTCTGAACACGTTGAACTTTTCATACTTCTCATCCTTTATTTTCAGGAAACATTTGGAACATATGTGTCATCTATAGTCATCTACAGGAAGTCGTTCTCCTGATTGTAAGTAATTCTTTAGTTAGTGTTAACTTAGAAGATCTGCATCGAAGAATAGAAGATGTATGGCCGATAGTGTCTCTAAATTTATTCATTAAAGCGTTTTTACATAAACGTAGACTGAGAGTGGTATATTTGTAGAATAGATGGGAAGTGGTTTTTTTTGGAATATACGCCCAAACAGTGGCGTCGCCAAGGGGGGCCTAGATGGGCATGTGCCCTCCCTAAAATGTAGAGTGCCCACCCAAAAACAACATCTCTCTCTCTCTCTTCAACAGCCTTTGTTTATCCACTCCTGAAACATAGGCCTCCATTTGTCTTCTCCACTCCAACCTGTCTTGTGCTTTTTGATGCCAGTTTCTTCCTGTCCTTTCCTTGATGTCAATCCATCTCCTTTATGGTCGTCCGATGCTTCTCTTGGAGAGTCTGTGTCTCCACTGCATTAGCTGCCTTGTCCATCTCGTGCTGTCCTGCCTGGAGATGTGGCCCGCCCAGGTCCATTTGAGAGTGGCAACGCGCCTTACTACATCCTCCACTCTTTTTCGGAGTCGTATATCTTCATTTCTTAGGTGGTCTCGAAGTGATACTTCTAGCATAATCCGTTCCATTGCTCTCTGCGCTCTTCGAAGTTTGTTAGCTGTTCTTATGGTTAGTGTGGTTGTTTCCATTGCATATGTCAAAACAGGGAGGATACATGTATTGAAGACCTTAGCTTTAAGATTTATGGCAGGGATTTTAAGAGTGTCTCTTAGACGTCCGAAAGCCATCCACGGTAGTCTGATTCGTCTACTCACTTCCGCCTGTTGGTTTTCCTTACCAAGTTATACGTACTCCTCGGCTCTCTTAATTGAGCTATTTCCTACTTGTATTTGTACCTCGTCTGGAAAAGTATTTTGGTTTTGTTCAGGTTCATGCTTAACCCGGCCTTTTTCGAAGCTTCCTTTAAATCTGATATCATTTCCTGTAGTTCTTCTAGATTTGTGCTTATGAGAACCACGTCATCAGCGAAGCGAAGGTGACTAAGATATCTGCCGTCTATGCTAATTCCCTTTTGGTCCCACTTTAGTTGTTTGAAGATGTCTTCCAGAGCCATTGTAAAGAGCTTCGGAGAGATTGTGTCTCCTTGCCTCACCCCTCGTTTAACAGATATTTTTTTGGTTTCCAGATCGTCCATTTTCACTTGTAGTGTTGCCCTCTCATCTATATGTTTTAACAGATCCCTGTATTTTGAGTCTATCCTCGCGTTATTCATACTTTGAAATATGGCCCACAACTCAACGGGGTCGAATGCTTTGTTGTAGTCGACGAATTCAATTACGTTTTTACATTTTGTATTTGTTCAACAGTACTAAATCCTTTACGAAAACCTGATTGTTCTGGCGGTTGGTAGGCGTCGAACTTATTTGTAAGACTATTGGTGATGATTTTTTTGAGTATTTTATATGGGTGAGGTAGGAGGCTTATTGGGCACTAGTTTGTGATATGTAGTTTGTCACCCTTCCTAAACAGAAGAATAACCCGTGCATTTTGCCAGTCGTCGGGGATCTCGCACGTATGTAGACATTTGATGAGTTGTATCATTTCCTTTGTTATTCCGTCTTCCCCAGGAGCACGACCATTTTTCATTTGGGATAAAGCCTGTGTGATCTCTTCGACTGTGATATCCCGGATAACAACATATGCATTTATAAAATACTTTATAAAACCACGCTAACCACGCTGCATACAGCTACAAACAAAATTAGTTTTTGTCTATGAAAATATCTGCAGCTGAAACTTTTTTCATACTTTCAAATTAATTTGTATATAATAGTATATTAAGATACTAGTTTTAAAAGACCATATTTTATCGCACGAGCACGAAATTAGGAAACGACCCGCTTGCGGGGAGTTTCCTAACGTGCGAGTGCGCTAAATGTCTTTTAAAACGTGTATTTTATACTATTTTTTCTATTTTGCACGTTTTTTAATGAAAACATTAATTTATTCAAGTCGCGATCAAAAGTTGGAGGGTCATCTTGTCACTTTTGACGTCTGTATTATTAGGAATCCCATTCAAAACGATGTCGAAATTTTTGCTAGTGCGCCTTGACATTGAACAATTTTGTTAATATCATAGCAAACAGTCAACAAAAATAGTGTCGAAAAGAGCTTCTTTTCGACACTACTTTGCGTATCGAAAAGACTTCTTTATGATACCAAAATAGAAAAAAATTATTTTTATGACAGAAATATTACACAACTAAACTGGTCAACATAAAGTTCGGTCCATTCAATTTTTAGCCTTATTTTCAAATTGCTGTAACTTTTTTAAAAATAAGGTTTTTTGAACGTGGTTTGCGGATTTTGAAAGCGCGTTTTTTTGGGATTAAGCTACATGCCATAAGTTTTCAGTAGTATTGATATTATCATGATATACGGGGTGACCAATAAAGTAATGCAAAAAATCAAAAAGTTTGTGTGTGTGCCATTTCAGCAGTAATTTTTTTAGACATTACAATATGCGTTGTTACCAAGGTAATATCAATATCTCTGGACGTTTTTGCCAGTTT
>MU192581.1:7562-26618 GCA_016904865.1 Pissodes strobi | reverse complement strand
TTAATAATAGTTAAACGGAATTCAAAATTTGTATAGGTTATTTTTTTTATATAGTTAATCCAAGAAAGCGATTAAAATAAGCTTATCTAATACGATACTATAGGAATATGAGTGTTTGCATCATTATCAAAAAATTCATTAGTAACATTACAATAGGATGAATTAAAATATTTAAATTATTTTGCCAAATTTTATTGTTGGTTTTCAAATAACTACTATGCCATTTTAATAATAGTTAAATGGAATTCAAAATTTGTACATGTTATTTTTTTATAGTAAATACAAGAAAACGATTAAAATAAGCTTATCTAATACGGTACTATAGGAATATGAGTGTTTGCATCAATGTCAAAAACTCCATTAGTAACATTACAATATACACAAGCGTTTGGTATGGTTATGTGATACAATGATCTGGAACAAATTATACATTTCAAATCATTAATTGAATATTCCATTTTCCTCTTATAATGGGTATTAACATGTTTATGAATAGTAGAATTTTGAAAAAAACTGAGATGAAGTGAAAAACAAAAATAACACAATATATGATCTTCTCTATCCGGAAATGTTGTTACAACAGCATAACTCTGCGTTATGCAAAACACTCGGTTGAAAAAACCAATCTCATTATAGTTTTCAAGGAACACCACATTTCCATCAGCATATTCATCTTCTGCATCCGTTTCCATTTCTTCTGGATTGGATGGTTCTGCTACGATTTGCATAAAATTGTTGACATCATGGTCACCTATAGATTGAAATTTTTCGATGTCTATTGAACCTAAATCTCTAACATTTAGAAAGTCCAAAACTCTCTGGATGTTTACATCATCCCTAATATCATCCATTTTGTATTGCTAATATCAAAACTTCTTTCTTCACTAAAAGCACTTATAATTGCCAGACAAATTTCTATAGACTGTTCGTCTATGGGATTTTTGTTATTTACTTTAATTTTTTCACCACTTGCTTTTTGGAACCACTATTTCTTTTTCGTTTTCTTGTATTCACCATTATCTACCTGTACAAATTTTGAATTAAAGTTTTGAACCCTAAGCTGCTACTTTTATAATAGCTGTTTAAGTGGGGAATAAAAGCTTAAGGTTACGTACAAAATGTGTCAAGGTTATACCAAAGGCAACACCTTGTTTCATGGTGGGAGAACGTCCTCGGTAGGCGGAGTATCGACATGTATCAAGGTTACACCGAGGCGAAATGGAACAAGGTTACATTACAGAGTGAATCAACACCCAGACTTATGTGTATCTTAATAGTAGAACTAACACTTTACAGGACGGCACAAACTTATTTCATGATGAGAGAGACTCCTCAAAACCCAACGAGAGAGAGCCCTCACGGAGGAGGTAATTACCTCCTCCGTGAGGACTCACTCTCGTTAACACACTACTCACATCCCACAGCGAGAGGACCGCCAGCAGACCATCCATCAGGAGAGACCACAGAAGGGGCGACAAAACCCCGCCCTGCGGGCACCCAATAACATCCCTGAATCTGTAGCTCTCCCCCTGTAGGGTTGTTGTGCCCACTCTGCAGTTTAACATACTTCCGATCCAGTTCCTTATTTGTGGTTCAACCCCTCTTTCAGCTAATGCTGTGTATAAGGAGTTTGGTAATGCATTATTGAATGCTCCTTCGATGTCTAAGAACACACCCATCGCGATAGTCTTGCTTTCTAACGCTTGTGTTATGTTCCCGACAAGGTTGTTTAGTGCTAGTTCTGTAGATTTGCCGGTCTGATACGCATATTGGTGAGCATTCAGTGGATACTCACCAAGTGCACCAATATTGTATGGATCGCGAGTTATGACATGAGAGCGAGTCTTTGCGGAGGAGGTACAATAAGATTTTGCCTCCCTGTAAAATCCTAAAACATTTTCTATCCTTGTCTAATTTAAAGATACACCCATAAAATATGAGGAGAGCTCTCTTATAATGAAAGGAGGACTTACTCTCTACTATATAATTTTTCATAATTTTGACGATTATGACACACATATTTTTATGCTGAATTTGGAAATGAACCCTGTTTCCTAGATGAAAGGTTTGTTTTCCAGATAAACACGTTTATCAGATATAAATTACTCTTTTCAGATGGAATATTATTACCTTTTTGGATTTACGAGCTAAATTTAAATATATTTAATGTATAATCCATCCCAACTGTTTCCGAAATTTGCTAATTAAAAATGGAGATTCTAGCCAAGTTTTGACCAAGACGGCTTGATTATTTGACGTTTAAAAAAATTTAATTAGAAAAGTTGTATTTAAAAAATATTTATATTAATTTAATGAAATTACACAACATAAACTAAAACAATCAACAATAAATTCCAAAATTATTGACCAAATTAATTAGA
The DNA here is from genome assembly GCA_016904865.1 of Pissodes strobi. Taxonomy (NCBI): domain Eukaryota; kingdom Metazoa; phylum Arthropoda; class Insecta; order Coleoptera; family Curculionidae; genus Pissodes; species Pissodes strobi. The sequence continues at coordinate 24,237 of MU192581.1, read as the reverse complement.
GATCAGAAAGGCCTTCTGAACGACTTCAATGTTTGGAAAACTAGAATTGTCATCACAAAGGCTGCACTTATTTGCAGACAAAAATATATCCCCATTGGATTAATTCGTTATATTTTCAATATTTGTTGCCAAATCGCATGTGAATTCAACGGATCTATTCCAAATATTCTTCAATTTCGTTGTTTAAAAATCGAAGGTATCTTTCTCTCTTCATATACGTAAGGGTCCCAACATAAATACAACACGAAATGTTAATTGCTCACGATCCAACTGTTAAAGATGCAGACGCAAACATGGTGAAGATGTGAACTAGGAGTACTCATAGAATAGCATTTTATGAATCAGTGCCTCACTATGGAGCCATTCAAGCTTTTCATACATTGTCTGCTGAAGTAAAGCTTTCATGAGAAGCGTAATTTTATATGTAGAGAGTCAGCGTTTTTACTTCTTTCAGTTCTAATTATTTTATAATAAATATTGTTGTTAGTGACTTAAAATATGTAGGTAGATAAAACATTAATAGGAAGAAATAAAAGACTAACAGAATAAATATACGTAGATACGAGAACATCTAGAATAAGAAGAAGCAAACATAGCACCTAGAATAAATCATAAGTAAAACAAAACCATTCAAAATTCATCATGGTACTAAGCGAAAACTTGTAGTTTGTGTGAATTAATTTACACCTATAAATAGTCAGGTTATTAATCAATCATTATCTTTCTTAGACCATGTGCACACTCTAGGAGGGATAATAATAACTAAAAATACCAATATCCAAATTAAATCATCATTAAAATTAATATAATTGATGACAGTCAAAAGGTGTAAATAACTATTGTTCTAAATAATCCCGGCAATGTTTGCTATTAATGAGATCAAGAAAACGATGCTACATAATCACAAACAGTCAGCAATCATTTTAAAAACCCGGCCAAGTATACGTGCTAATTAATGTTATTATTTTTAATAGAAATAAATCCACGAACAATAATAACAAGGCATTGGAAATTCCTGAGAACTTCAAACTGCTATGGATTGCGAGATCTCGATAACGAAGCAACGAGATGATGAACGCGATGGCACCAAAACAGCATTGAAAGACGCTGTTGAGTACATTGAAAAACAGTTAAAGCATATCAACGAATTTTTTCACATATTTTCTAAACATATCTGTAAAATAAACACGTAAATTATTCAATATTTCAATAGCAATTATTATTTTATTTTATTAAAGCATTAACAGTGATTTTTCTGTTAACAATAAATATAAAAAATATTTAATTTAGATTACTAAGGTATAAAATAATGCTTTCCTATTTTTAACACATGCATCGCCGAGATAGCCAAATATGAATGATTCAATGATAATTATAATGGTGAATCATAATTGCCCACTCTTTTTAATAATAAACATACAAATAGTGAATGACAAGATAAGATAATGTTTTCAGATTATAAAAAAATATATATGCATACTTATATTAACTGAAATCGGGTCAAGGGAAACGTGAGGATAAGAATTAGTTGTAAATATTGATTACTCATGATTTATTTATATTTTTTTCATGTACATACATGGAGCATCTATCTATCTAGATGAAAAACAGACCCTGTACAAAAAACAGTCAAATGGTGACCCACAGCAAATATTCTGAACTGAGTAGGGGTTAGCATGGATGACCATTGGTTGGAATCCAGGATCGAACTACGCCAGAGGCTGGACCAAGTGCTTTGAAAATAATCTTGTAACTGTGGTGACAATAAAGGATGGCACACAATATTGTATGGATCGCGAGCAGTGTATTCATGAGAGCGAGTCATTGCGGAGGAGGTACAATAAAATTTTGCCTCCTTGTAGAATCTTAATACATTTTCTATCCTTGTCTACTTTAAAGATACACACATAAAATATTAGGAGGGCTCTCTCATAATGAAAGATTAGAACCAATTATAACTCATATATACTGACCTTCTGTTATATCGTCTTTCAACCGACCCACTCACTACTATCACGATAACTATAACAAATAAAATAAACGAAAAATTCACGTGTATCTATGTATCTGTCACCAGGGAAGGTATAAACAACAAAATTCGGGAAGTTTGTCAAACACTGAGATCTCTTATGTGATCACAAGTGAGCTACAACATAAAAAAAAGGATCAAGATGTTGTATTTTGATCGCGAACGACGTTGATGGATTACATCTTACAGCAGTGTATTCCATCGGCTTCAATCTTTATTAAAACTTCATATTTTAAATCTAAACTAATCCGAAGTATAATAAAATTATTATTAATTTAACTGAAAATTGTTTAGAGATCATTACTTTATAATTGAAGATGGCAAGTAAGTAAATAAATTAAAAAAATAATACAAAAACACTGCTGTTTCAAACGCTTGAAACACAAGAAAATATACACAATCTATACAAATTTAAAGAGATGATCCAACGCATGAAAACTATAATCCATTAAAAGTTGAAAGTTTCTTTTTATAGAGTGCTTTCATCAAAGTATACGGCAAAAAATAGCAAGATTTATTAAATATAGATGTTTTATAGATGAGCGTCGATAATATAAAAACCTTTGTCGAGACAAGCTATATAGGCACTGCTAACGCACGTATATCTGAAGAAACCCATATATCTTCGCTGCAGTTTTTAGTGTGTTTTTATAGGTTAATAGTGGTCGAAAAATTTAGTTATTGCTATGGGCGATAGTAGTGGCGGTAAAAAAATCGGTAGTGAAAAAATTTGAAAAAATTTTAATGTGGAAAGGCGAGAAAATAGAAGTTTTTCACTGCCTACAGTTAATTTATCAAGAGAAGATATCGATAAAATCATTGGAATTTCAATCGTAAACAACGCGACGAACACAGATGCTGATAAGATAACAATCAATGATATGATAAATACAGGCAAATCCAATATACGAGGAACATGCAATATAGGAACGGTAACTAAGGCAAATAAAAATAATGAAAGAGACAAAGATCAGGAGAAGGTTTTCAATAGTCCTTTTAAACCTAGTAAATCTGTCTTACGCACACCACCAACTGGAAATAATAAAATAATTGACCCAATGGAAAATATGGAAAATAATTTTAAAGGAAACTCCACAAAAAGACCTAGGTCAGAAAATACGCCAGAGAGGGAAAATATTATCAAAAGGCAATGTTCGGAGGTACAAACAAAACTAGAAAGCTATCAAGATACAAAATTAACTGATAATGTAAAACTAAATATTGAAAGTATGATATCTCAAGTTTTCTCGTCTCTGGATATTATCAAGAAACGGGACAAAAAGTAGGCCGGATTTTGGAAAGAGGAGATTGTGAAATATTGAAAAGTGCAACAACAAACATACATAAATGTTTAACTCTTATGATACACAAGATAGGCTCGTTGGAAAAAGAACTGATTATAACCCAACAAAAAAGCCCCGAAAAAATCATAACATTTAACGAAAATGAAGTGCAAATAAAAAAATAATAAAAAACATATTCTAGTGTGAATGCTATAAATGTAAATTATGCACCTAATTTAACAGAAGATATTCCTGCAGGAAGTACTACTTGGGCAACACCAAATACAAATAGAAAATTAGAAACTATTGAAAAGGTAAAAGACATAAATGATTCTCGAAATACTCTTCAGTAACTTAAGTTACATATATCGACGAAAAATGTTGGTAGTCTCAAAAATATTAAACATTTAAAAAATGGCGCTGTAGTTCTGGAAAGCCATAATGAAGACCAACAAAAAAAAACTTAAAAATGTGCTTGGAGGAAAAAATGATATAGTTATAAGGGAATCTTTAAATATGGACCCAATGTTTATGCTTACGGAGATTGCAAATGGCATTGCAAATGAAGAATTTTTGGAAGATATTGTAAGACTTAATGAAGAAATAGAAACAGAACTGGGGTATCGCGTCGGTGATAAAATAAAAATTATTGCAAAAAGCAATGTAAAAACATACAGAAAGAAAACTCGAGTGCCCCAGGGTTCTGTCTTGGGACCTCTGTTGTTCCTTATATATGTTAATGATCTACCTAGCACGATCTCTTATGATCGCTGTTCCTCCTTTGCTGATGATACTACAGTCCTCTGGCATCACCATGATCCAGCACAACTCGGAAACCTTGTAAAGGAGGACTTAGAGGCGATAAAGAACTGGTGCAGTGCCAATAGATTGAGCTTCAATATCAAAAAGACCAGTATTATAAATTTTAAGGGGGATCTGGGAGAAATATCACTGGATCGTCAATTAATAAGGACTAGCAGTTCCAATAAGTCTCTGGGATTGCATTTGGATGCTAAATTAAAATATGACTCTCACATCTTAAAACTGTGTGGCAAAATATCAGCGGGTTGCTATGCTGTTTGGACTATGAAATGTCATTTGGACAAGTCTGTTGCCAGGACTGTGCATTTTTCTCTTGTTGAGAGTCACCTGGGATACGGTATTGCATTCTGGGGTTGCTGCTCACTAGGTCTGTTTCAACGGGTCTTTGTTATTCAGAAAAGAACCTTGAAATGCCTCTGTGGTCTGAATCGTGATGAATCCTGTAGGCCTCATTTTATTTCGGAAGGTATCTTGACCTTGGCATCTCTTTTTATACGAGAATCTGCATGTATAATGTTTCGAAAATACAAAAACAACATTTTCAATCCCTCTCACCCGCTACATGCTGTTAATACTAGAAGCTCACACTTTGTGTATTTACCCATTCCTTCTTCTTCTCTGACTAAAAACTCTATATTTTATAATTCCAAGAAAATGTTTAATCATTTGCCATTGGAATTGAGAAGCCTGAACAGTTATGAGAAATTTAGGAAAAGGGTCAGAGGCTTTCTGGTGTCACTTGCATGTTATTCTATTGAGGAGTACTACGGGCATAATTTTAATTAATTTGTCTTATTTTATTGTTTTAAATTAGTTTTAAATATTTTGTTTCTGTTATGTACCTACTTGCTTTTAATGTTTGTAATTGGGTCTGTGTGGAAGACTTCTAATTCTGTCTGCTTGTGATTGATTTTAACTATATTTTTAACTCTTAATTTATTTTTAACCAATTTTTTGTTTTATTGACATGTTAAGTTTTATTACTGTATTATAACCTTTAGTGTATGACTGTTTTAAGTATTTAGCAAACTGATGACCTTTTTTTCCAGCTTTGTCGATGCATTTCTTGAAATTTATGATAATAAAGCCTTATTTGATTTGATTTGATTTGGATCTTGCAAGCACCACCAGAAATATCTAAATGGTTTAAAAAAAAAAAAAACAGGTGATAAATTTCGATCTGGTTAAAGTATTTGTGCAGGAACATTTTAACTTAGCTGTATGCTATAATTGTACAGGTTTTGGGCATGTTGCGAAGTATTGCAAAGACAAAAAATGCTGCCATAAATGTGGAGGTGAACACCATGGGACAGAGTATACAACAGAAGAGTGGAAATGCCCTAACTGTACGAAACTAAAATATGAAGAAGACCTATGCCACCACTCTGCTCGAGATAGTAAATGCCCAGTATTACAAAGGAGATTAGCTCAATTCCAAAGTTATATTAATTATACCTGAACAAATTTTTTATAAAAAATTTAGAAGATAAGAAAGGAAACAACTGTAGCATAATCCATCAAAATGTACAATCAATAGAAAATGCAGTGGATCGGATAAACAACAAGTTGCTTACCCAGGATGAGCGTTTGGTGTTATGTGTTACAGAGCAGTGGATCCCATGAACAATTAAAACAGCATTCAATAAATGACTTTTCAGTTAGTGGCATAATTGAGTTAGCAGCTGTTGAGCGTGTTTTAGGGACACTATAATTGTAAGTGTATATAGACCACCCTCAGGCAATATGGATATATTTTTGAATAAAATAGAACAATCACTAATCAGTATATTTCATGAAAACAAATTAATTGTGATTTTTGGGTACTTTAAAATAGAAATGATTAGGGATAATCCTGCAAAAATAAATTTATGTTCATTAATGGCCTCATTTAATTTAAGTTCTACAATTTTTGAAAATACAGGGGTTGCAAAAAATTCTGCCAGTTGTATAGACAATATTTTACAAATTCAGACTATGTGGAAGCATGTACAATTGAACATTTTATTTCGGATCATGCAGGACAAAGAATTGTGTTTGAAATTACAGACAAATCAGATCAAAAGGCTAAACATGCACGCATTTTTTCAAATGAAAATAAACACAATTTTTTGTCTTGTATTGAAGCTGAGAAATGGACGGAAGTCTCTAATATTGATGTTGATGTAAATACTCAGTGAGATATTTTTATGCAAATTTTTAAACATTATTTTGATCAGAACTTTTCTCAAAAAAAGATATATAATAATTCTAATAAATCAAAACTAAAACCAGAACCTAATGAGGAACTTAAAGAATGTAAGCGCAAGTTAGAACTGTATTTAACCCTGTCACAAGACAACAATATTTTTAAAGAGGCATTTATAGATGAAAAAAAAAATATGACAAAATATTAACTAACTCGCGGTCCGAGTCATATGAACATCGGGTTAAAAATTCTGACAATAACACAAAATGTATGTGGTCTATTTGTAAAGAAATTAATGGAAGGGATAACAAATTAACCAGTATAGAAGTTGAAGGAAGTTCTGATCAAATAGCGGATAATTATAATAGTTATGTATTGTCTATAGTGCCGACATTATTAAAAGACCTAGCTGATATTCATTTTAAATGTAATGTTAGTCCAAATAGAAGCTCTATGTTTATTAATCCAATTTCACCCACAGAAATATGTGAAATCGCTCAATCTTTAAAAAAGGAAGCTTAGTAGTGGCGTGGATGAAATCCCAAAAACTAGTGTTAAATTAACTGTTGATAAAATAAAATATGTTTTGTGCTATATTGTAAACAACTCGTTCACTTCTGGGTTGTTTCCAGAAGGTATAAAAATAGCATTAATTAAGCCTTTGTTTAAAAAGGGCGACCCAACAGTACTTGACAACTACAGACCGATTAGCCTGCTGCCCAGTTTTTCTAAGGTATTCGAAAAGGCAATGAGTAACAGACTTCAAGATTTTTTAAAAAATATAATTTATTTAGTAAGTCACAACATGGGTTTATTAAGGGAAGATCAACACAAACAGCTTTGTATAATTTTGTTCAATTGATATTGGAATGCTTGGAGGATAGACAGGTGGCAGTCGGAATGTTTTTAGACTTGCCAAAAGTCTATGACTGTTTAGACAGGGAGCTTCTATTTAAAAAATTAGAAATATATGGAGTTAGACGTAACGCGAACAAATGGATCAGATCATATTTGACTGGTAGGAAACAATTAGTAACTGTCGCAAAGGATGGTAAAACTTCTAGGTCCGATATGTTGGAAAATAATATAGGAATAGCGCAAGGCAGCATATTGGGCCCAATACTGTTTATTATATTTGTAAATGATTCTTCCAATCTAATAACTCCTAATAACGGTATTATTAATTATGCAGATGACACAAATCTTTTAGTAGGTGGCAACAAAAGTCACGAGATACTGGACCGAGCCAAAAACTTTCTGTTGATGGCAACCGAATGGTTTAATAAAAACAAATTAATTCTCAACAAAGATAAAACCAACATAATCTGCTTTAGAACTAAGCAATCTGATGCTTATTAAACAACCAACATCCAGCAAATGGAGGCCGATTAGAGATGAAACCCAGTATCAGCATAGAATAGAATCACAGCTAGCACATATGGAAACTGTTTTAGACCCGAATATAGAAGACCTGAACGCACTTATTACAAATTCTATAAAAACCGCAGTAAAAGAATGCCAGACACAAAGCATCCATCGAAACGAAAAACTCAGTATAAGCACTAAACAACTAATGGAAAGGAGAAGAAATCTGACAAATAAACATACAACAAACGCAACAGAATTAAGACGCCTAAATAGAGAAATATCCAAGGCAGTGCGAGGGGATAAAAGAACATACAACACAAATGAAATCTTAAGGGTAATTGAGCAAAATAAGGGCATGAAATCTCTACGGAAGCCATTCTCCGAAGGCAGAAAAAACATCTCCAAGCTAGCAAAACAGAGTGGCCAAATAACAACAAATAAAATGGAAATATTAAAGGTTGTAGAAGACTTCTACGCGACACTATATAGCGATAAAAACCCAGTGAGCTTGGACACCAACATAAATAAAGTGCAAAATCAAGGGTCCGAGGATATTCCAAATATTACTCTAAACTAAGAGATATGAAAAACAATAAAGCAATTGGCGACGACGGCGTAGCAGTCGAGTCCCTAAAAGCCGGCGGAACTACTTTATTAAATGCATTATGCAAGCTATTTGATGCTTGCCTACAAACTGGGACAACACCTTCCCAATGGGATCGGGCAATAATTATAATACTGCATAAGAAAGGAGATATCACCAACCTGCAAAATTACAGACCCATTAGTTTACTATCGCATATATATAAGCTATTCATGAGAATCATTAACAAGAGGTTAACAAATAAATTCGACCTATATCAACCCCGCGAGCAAGCCGGATTTCGAGCCGGATTTGGCACAAATGACCATCTACAAGTAGTCAAGTCCCTTATCGAAAAATGCATCGAATATAATAAACCCCTCTGCATAGTTTTCGTCGATTACGAAAAGGCTTTCGACACAATAAACCAGCATAAAATGCTACAAGCTCTTGCTGAATGCCGTATCGATCATAGATACATCGAGGTTATCAAACACGTGTACCAAAGAGCAAAAGCTTATGTTAGGCTGCAAGATGATTCCGAAGACTTTGATATCGCACGAGGTGTACGCCAAGGAGACGTCATATCACCAAAGTTATTCACAACCCTCCTAGAATATATGTTCAAACAGGCCAACTTTGGTGACATGGGCATAAACATAGATGGCGAAAAACTAAACCATCTGAGATTCGCCGACGATATATTAATTATCGCAGATGGTATGGACGAAGCAAAACAAATGCTTCGGAGGCTCAAGGAAGCATCTAACTCTGTTGGACTCAAAATCAACACCAACAAAACTCAATACATGACAAATCTTGTTATGAGTGAGGCAATCAAGATAGGCGGCGTAAGCATAGAGCAAGTAAGCTCTTATAAATACCTTGGTCACGAAATCTCTATTGGTAGAGACAATCAAACACGCGAAATATCGAGAAGAATAGGCCTAACATGGGCGGCCTTTGGAAAGCTGCGCAATATCTTTAAGTCAGACATTCCAATATGCCTAAAAAGAAAAGTATTCGATCAGTGCGTGTTGCCTGTGCTTACATACGGGGCTGAAACACTTACCCTCACAAAGAACACTACAAATAGAATAAGTATCGCGCAGAGGAAAATGGAGAGGTCGATGTTAGGTATATCGCTAAGAGACAGGATCCCAAATATAACATTAAGGGAGAGATCTGGAGTGACGGACGCGGTTACCCGTATAACAACCTTAAAATGGAACTGGGCCGGTCATGTGGCGCGAATTTCGGACAATCGCTGGACAAAGAGGATACTTGAGTGGAGACCGCGCCAAGACGCATACAGAAGTAGAGGCCGTCCACCAACCAGATGGACCGACGACATTAAAAGGATAAAGACAAACTGGATAGAGGCAGCACAGGATCGGCAAGGATGGAGAAGGCTACGGGAGACCTATGTCCAGCAGTGGACGCGATTGGTCGATTGATGAATCTGATTTTATAAGGCCAACACACTTACCATTTGAAACTAGGGATCTTGAGATTTCAAGTGAAGCTAAATTTTTGGGTTTAAAGATAAACGAATTTTTAGACTGGTCAAATCATATAGACGGCTTGGGTAAGAAATTAAACTCCAATTGCTTTGGAATAAGGATCGTTTCCAAATATATGAACAAAGGGACCCTTAAAGTAATTTATTTTGCAAATTTTGAGGCAGTTGCAAAATATGGAATCATATTTTGGGGTGGCAATAGTAAAATCCAAGATATATTTGTAATTCAAAAGCGGGTTATTAGGATTATTACAAAAATGAAATATTTGGAAAGCTGTAGAGGTGTGTTTAAACAATTGGGAATTATGACTGTGTATGCGTTGTATGTATATGAATGTTTGATGTTTTACTTTAAGAATAAAGAGTTGTTTTTGTATAATATAGATCATAGATATAATACCCGGTCTCTAGATATTTATTACCCTAAACATAAGTTAACATTAACAGAAAAGTGTCCCCATTATATAATAATAATAATAATAAACGTTTATTAATCCATATATCAGTTGCATGAATTACAGCGCTGAAAAAGAAAGTTGCATGGACTAATTGGCATAGTTGCAGCATCCCAACCAAAGGTTGGGCGCTGTTGCAGTGCATGTCTCCATTATATGTGTGTTAAGTTATATAATAATCTCCCTGAAAGATTAAAACATTTTAAGAGGGAAGTGAAAAAACTATTATTAAACATAGAATCATATAATTTAGGTGAATTTTACACAAATATGTAATTGGCGAAATGATTTATTTGTTTCTGTGTCTGTGACGATGTTTCACTTTCTATTACCTTGTAAACAATTTGAAATAAAGATATTTATTATTATTATTATTATTATTATTATTATTATTTGCAGTGAACATTAAAACATTTTTAATACAATTTTGAATAAAGTTGTGTGTAATAGAAGCTGAACTTAAACGGGTAACAGCACTAAAATTATATTTCAATCCGACTAATGACGAGTATGATGTAAAGTCGTTTAACACATCTTGTATTTATTGTATTTATTTTTTAGTATTAATTCTAGTGAAAATTATGTATTTGAAATTGAAAATATTGTAAAATAGATATTGTTATAGTTTTATCAAGTGTAACGTAGTTTTATCCTAACCGAGCTACATAACGTGCACGTCAACAAAAGCGCACGTTATAGCAGTATAGTTCGCCCAGCCGTTGTTGACTCTCGAAACGCATGCAATTGCATGCGTTTGGTGGGTCAACAACGGCTGGGCGAACTATACGTGACAATATCGTTTTTAAAACAATGTTTCAGTATTTATTTGATCCTTATAAATATTTTTTTAATTACGTAATTTAAACGGTAAATGAGCAAACAATTAAAGAGCATGCACTCTAAAAGTTATGGCTGAATGTAAATTTTGCAAGTTGTGCTCCTGGTAAATAAACTGTATTAGATTACCTTGTTACATCTAGCTTAAATTGAAAGCAAACTTTCTTCCTTAAATGAAGGCGCTATCATCAGTTTCTCAGGTTTAATAGACTATTCTGTTCACAGATGCAGGCTAAGAGTTTTAATAGGTAAAAGGTAAAATATATTGTAAAAAATGTGATATCTCACTTGTATACGTACTTACTGTTTATCATACGACGGGTGAAAACAATTATTATTCTTTTCGCACGCCGTGTCTTAATAAGACGTAACATTGAATTAAAATTGAAAATTTTGAATTAAATTTTGTTGAAAGTTATCAATATAAACCTTTCATTTGGTGGCGTTATATAGATGACATTTTTTCAAATTATCAATATAACGAACATTTTCTTAACGATTTTCTAAATCATATTAACACGAAATAACCTACACTCCAATTCACTATAGAAAAAGAAATTAATGAACAACTTTCATTTCTTGACATTCTTATAAAAAAAGACTTGAATAGTTTCGAAACAAAAATATACAGAAAACCTACACATACAAACAGATATTTAAATTTTAAATCAAATCACCCAATAATGGTTAAAAAGGGGGTCGTAAAAAGTCTATATGATCGAATGAAAATAATTTGTAATAATCAAAATTTCAACACAGAAAAAGAAATTTTAAGCAATGTTTTGATTAATAATAACTATCTTATTGAATTAATTCAAAAATGCTTTATAGAGTTTGAACAAGCAAATATTAGACAAAATCAAAATAGAACTATTACGAACCTCTTTATTCCTTATATTCTTGGTTTATCAGACAAAATAAAACGAATAGGTAATAAATTTAACATTCGTATTATTTTCAAACATAGAAAATACCCTTAGATCCAAACTACCAAAAACAAAACCACTCAATGAAAATGAAGCTATGAAAAATGTTATCTATAAAATACCATGTGAATGCAATAAATTTTATATAGGTGAAACCTGTAGACCATTATCAAAACGTATAAAAGAACACCAAACATATTAAAAATACACAATTTCACAATATTTGTCAACATGCATAAATATAAAATAAATAAATAAATAATATGTTTATCTCTTCATTTTACAGATGCACAGAATTAGCTTAAGTACAAATAATTGAAGAATACGTCATGATTAAAATAAAAATACAGTGCTAAAATCGGTTAGGTACATATAAGAAAAAGAGCATCTTAAAATATCAAAAGTCAACAAACTAAAAACAGAGACAAACATTATATACACTAAACTATGATTTTACTTACAGCAAAGACATAAAGTGCTAAATATTTTAAAAAAATTCACTTATGCTATAATACACCTTAGTTATTAATCTATCTTTTAGTCTTTTCCGAAATATTGACACTGATTTAATATAGTCATCTAAGTGATTAAAAAATTTAAAACCATTGAATTAAAAACGTTTTTGAAAAGCTGTACTACGATGAGGCGGAGGTATTCAATTATTATTTCCCCTTGTGTTGTAGCCATGATTAACCTGAATGCTATCAAATATTTGACGGTTTGTATACACATAAACACAGACTTCCAGGATGTAAACAGAAAAACGGTCAATATCCTGTTTGTCAGAAAGGATGTTCTACATGATTCTTTTCGGCTTAGATTGAATAAAACTCTCACAGCATACTTCTGTAGCAGAAAAACCCTTTGAATTTGTGAACAGTTTCCCCAGCAAAGTATCCCATATTTAAGATGACTGAGAAAGTTGGCATAATAAAAAGTCATTCCACATTGTTCCGATAAAGTTCTGAGTGCATAGCATGATGACCTAAGTTTAGAGCATAAATAATCCACTTGTTCACCCCATTGAGTTTGTGATCGATCATAATGCCTAGCATTTTGGTGCTTTTAGTACTTAGGATTGGTTGTTCAGAATCCTCAAGTAAGTTAAATGTTATTGTTGGCTGCTGTCTAGATAAAGTAAAGTTAAGAAGCATTGTTTTATCTGTCTTTCATTTTAAAAAGTTGTTCTTTGACCAGATACTTACTTTGTTTGGGATTTCGTCACACTTAACCCTTAGGCTCTCAAATCTATTTGATGTAATCATAATATTAGTATCATCTGCATAACATAATACTTGTACATTTTCTTCGGCAATAAAGGAAATGAGATCATTGGCATAAATATTAAAAAATAAAGAACCCAGAATTGAGCCTTGTGTAACACCCTGAGAAATAATTCTTGTTTTACCCCATTCAAACTCATAAAGTGTCGACGATTTGTGTGATAGGATTCTAAGAGTTGGTAAGGAATACCTCTTATTCCATATCTATCCAATTTGTGCAGGAGAATTTTATGATTTACGGTGCCGAAAGCTTTGGAGAAGTCAATAAAAAGGCCACAAGCATATGCACCTTTATCTAAAGAATTTATAGTTGTTTTCATAAATGAGGAAAGAGCAGTTTTAGTGCTGGCATTTCTAGTAAAACCATGTTGACACCTTGATAATATTTTGGTTCTATTTAGAAATCCTAAAATTTGGTCCTTGATAGCCAGTTCCAAGATCTTTGACATACTTGTAAGGAGGCTAATTGGTCTATAGTTAGCATAGTTATTTGCCTCTCCTTTTTTATATACTGGTAATGGTTGCTAATTTTAGGTCATCTGGAAATTTACCTTTCGAAAACATTAGGTTTATTAGAAAACACATAATAGGTGACAATTCAGATTTACAACTTTTAAGTAGGTTGTTACTTATATTATCCAGTCTAGTCGATGTTTTATTTTTTAGTGGCAGAAACAAAGATTCAACATTTTGCGGTATTAAAGGATTGAGGAATAGAGACGCATTACAAAACCTCAGTGTTTCTTCCAAGTATTTCCCATCAATATTACCCCAACTCGAGTCGGCCATTGTAAACATACAATGAAGGTGTTGGCTATTTCCAGATCAGAAGCCTTTTGTCCATCCTCTCTGAGAAACTCTAATTTTTTGCTTGAAGACTTATGGTTTTTGATATTATTAATGATTGACCACACTGTTTTTGATTTATTAGAGGATCTATTAATAAGGTTATCATGATAGTAGATTTTTGTGGATTTTAAACAAGAACGGTATTTCTGGGTGTAATACTGACTAATGGGCATATACCGTCTATCAATCTTAGTAACCACTTTTTACAATGTAACTTTATCTCTTAATGCAATCAATTCTGGGGACATCCTATACCTTTGCTTTCTCCGTTTTGTATGTACTCTTTGTAAGGGAAATGACAGTTCAAAATAATAAGACAGAATATTTGAGAATTCATGAAACGACCCTGATGGGCACTCTATATGCAAAATGTCAGTCCTTCACACTGAAGAACTGGTAGAACGACAAAGAATGTATTAATACATTGAATCAAACAAATCAAGACAAATTAAAGGATCTAGAGGATAAAATGGTGAATTTGGAAAATGAATTGCAAGTTACACTTGAACAATTAAATGTTGAGAAGAAGAAGAAATATGAATTAATAATTAAAAATAAAAAATATCAGACAGAAATATTGAAATTCAAAAGTAACTTTAAATTAAGATCAAATAGCACAAGCCAACAAATGGATTCTAAAAATAATATAGATAAGAAACTGTTAGAAGATATTAATGAAAGCAAAAAATATTTAGAACAAAAATTGAAAGAAGAAAAAGACAACTTCGGGAAGTTTAAAAAGGAAACCGAGGAAATCTATTCCATAGAGTTAATGAATCTTAAACATAGGAATGATGGAATACTCAAGAATATATAGCTTCAATCTGAACAACTCCACAACTACAAAGAAGAAATCAACCATTATAAATATAATATTGGAAATCTCAGAGATGTAATTAAAACACTGGAGGATGATTTGGAGGAAAGCAGCATTGAGGTTAAGAAGCTTAAAGATCATCAAAGAGCAAAACATAGCGAACCAATAAATAATTTGCTGAACCACAATGGTAATGCTGAAAGTATTGAACCTCTTCTTCTTGCAGCTAGCCCAGATACTTCACCATTAATTCAAACTAATGTAAATAATTCAGCAGGATCAGGTAGAATTTTAATTTTAACTGATGAATATGGACGAGGTCTCAACAGGTTTTTTAGAGTACATTTTCCTAATATGACAACTCAAACAATTATTACACCAGAAGCACGTTTTTCCTTCACAATAGAGGATATTATTGCCCTTACAAAGGATTTTACTCTGAAGGACTTTGTTGTAATGGGAGGTTCACAGTGGCGTAGCTACCGGGTGGGCCAGGGGGGGCAAGGCGCCACGGCGCCAAGCGAAATTAGGCGCCACTCCGAATTTATAAATATTCTAATGCTAACAATGCTCATGAGCTTAAGTGAGTTTTTAAAATAATTCAATTATAATACAATCAAAGAACAAAATATGTATTAAACTTTTTACTCAACCAATACATTTTGTGTCAGGTATCCTATTATTTATTCTACGTGGAATAAAAAGATATATCCCGGAGTGGCGGCATTTGGTACATGCAAATTTGTAAAAATGCTGCGTAAGGCGGCATGCGACTTCAAAGACAAAAATTCTGAAAATTTCGGTCGTGAAAAAGTATGTTTTTTTTAGAGTTTCGTATTTAGGCAGTACCATTAGCCAGGCAAGTCTTAATAGCCTAGCAATACTAAGCATAGAAAATGAATTTGTCAAAAAAATTAATTTTGATCAAATAATCGATCAATTTACGTCGATTCAAAACCGAAGAAAGACTCCAATGTTTAATTAATTAATTAATTGATTAAGGTTACAGATTTTTAGTTTACGTTTATATTTAAATATGTATGTACCTGTTGGTTGGTTGCTGTTTATATATTTTATATTCATATCCCTGTGAATAAAAAAAAAGCGTGTGCACTATGTGCGCATATCAGCAGTGAAACTTTTTAAACTTAAACGCCCTAGCCTAAAATTTGGTTAAAAAGTTGTTTTTTTTTTAATATATCGCTCAATTAACAAAAATAGAAGGCTTAAATGAAAAAAAACTATTCTTCATAAAAGTTTCGCTTATGTCTTGAGAAGACAATACAGCAAACCCCATATTTTTATCTTGTAAACTAACAAAGATATCACAATAATTATACGCCCTAGCCTTATACATATCTTAACGGATTTGGCTGAAAAGTAGTTTTTTAAAATATATCACTCAATTAACAAACAGGAAAGGCCTAAATGAAAAAAACTATTCTTCATAAAAGTTTCGCTTATGTCTTGACAAGGTAATAGAGCAAACCCCATATTTTTATCTTGTAAACTAACAAAGATATCACAATAATTAAACGCCCTAGCCTTATACATATCTTAACGGATTTGGTTAAAAAGTAGTTTTTTGTAAATATAGGTATCACTCAATTAACAACTAACCCAAACTAACCCAAACTAACCCAAACTAACCCAAACTAACCTAAATGACAAAAAAAACTATTCTTCATAAAAGTTTCGCTTATGTCTTGACAAGGT
>MU192580.1:17753-28373 GCA_016904865.1 Pissodes strobi | reverse complement strand
TTAAATTATCGATAAAGTTATGAATTAAATAGCACACTAAGTTATAGAAATGTTGTTTAAACCCGCCATTAGACTGTTAGTCAATATAATTTTAGCTATTTCTTAACCTAGAACTAAGCCCAAACTAATTGTGTTGTTAAAATAATTTAAATCATTTCTTAACAAAGAACTGAAAAACACTTTTTCAATATTATATATTTGAGGTAACTAGTGTCGTTACTTGTCAATTTAGGATAAAAACATGTAACAGATAGAGGTCAAATAAAGTCAGTTATTTCACCTTTAATCCTACATCTATTATGCTAGACTGTCAAGCTAACTGTAAGACTACTTACTCGTTTAGATCCTGCTTGACCCGAGCCTTTTATCGAGCTTTTAGAGGGGAAAATTGAAAGTATGATAGTCGTATACGTAACTTGGTTTTCTCTGTTTGATAGGATCGATCGGGCTTTGTGAACCTTTATCACTGGCTTAGCACATAATCAATCAATAAATCGTACCGTATTCTGGCTCTCGATATCGAGAAAACATTCAAAGTTATAGGCATGTATAGCAATGCATTTCAAAACGTTCAATTAGATCTCTTACCTTTGCGAATAATTGCCTTCTCGGTGATAATATACATTAAAAACAATCTCATGGATGTCAGAAACTTTGGTTTTGGAATATGCCGGTTATTTTCCTGGGTTTATTTCAATATTTTATGGGAAAAGTTAGTTGTGTAGGCTGCTACGTAGACGAAAGTTGACTGTCCTCGTAGAGGCTTAAGGAGTAAGGTAAAAGTATTAGTTGCTGTAATATTATTGGCGAAATAAAACGTGTTAATAAAAAGTGGTGTTTATATATTTTTGATAGTGGCACATGGTTTTTGGGATTCTCTGTCTATCTTCTAACGAAAACTTACATCTGCAATAAGAGAAGCAAAAAGAGGAAGTTATTTAATAATTTAAAATATTTTATTACCTTGTACAAATTTACAGGAAAAGAAGGTATTGCATCAATATTACTCTCTTTGCCCTCAGTAACTGTTATACTGGAATGTGCGCTAGAATCCAAACATTTTGAATGCTCATTAGCAGTAGAAATACTTGGAAACCTCTAAAAATGTATTTTAATTGACTAGTTAACACATGCGTTAAAGAATTAGATATCGCATTTTTTGAAATACTTTAATTATATTATTGAAAATACCCTCCGAAATGAAATATAAAAAAAATTTATTTATGATAATAATTTTAAACATAATTTATTATGTACTTACTTCATGATTTGTGATAAAATTATTAAAATCTTTATTATATTTGTTTTAGAACAGTCACTTTTTTGTAACACGAGAAGTGATAACCTAATAAGTCAAGTGACTCGTTAGTTAGCTGAACCTCATTACATTTAAGGTTTTTCTTTTACGAAAAGCGAACTTTAATAAATAATTTAAGTCAAAATCAATAGCAGCATCGATTACACAAAAAAACTTTTAAAAGATTTTTTATAACGAATTATTGTTTAATAAACGCAATAACACGGAGGAGCACGTATTGTCTGATTCTGAAAACGCAACGCTCAATATCAGTTGTGAACTCATGTTTTTTTCGAGAGGTGTGTATTTACACAAAAAGCGCCGTATTCGCAATGAAATTATCGTTAGTTTATTATATATATTTTAATTAGCAAACAGATGAGTACAAATTACTAGTTATATCTAGTTAGCAACCTAGTAGTAGGGAAGAGAAAAAGGTCGCAACCTAGTTTTTGCATGTTGCTTATGCGTTATGCACTCGATTGGTGTTAAATTCGTAAGGTAAGCAAGTGAAAATCATTAAAGAGAAATAATTGCAGTATTTTTAATTCATAGTCATGAAGATATTTCATTCGCGATATATTTGTATACATATTATGTTTGATAAAAAAAATACTTTTCATCCGCTAAGCGTATGGGTGAAGAACGATATTCCTTCGGATCTTAAACTATGGTAATGTGATCGTGCAGGTGTTTTAGCCAGACTTACTAACTCTTAATTGATCTTACCTCTCTTAAAACTAAGTATAACCATATTGAATTAGACTATTTATTTATAGGAAAATTGGTATATAATATATAATATAATGAGTTTATATCAATCGTGGTAAAGCAGAAACAAATATTGGAAGAAATTATTTCCCGCTCTGAGTACAATACCCGAGATAATACCTAGAAATGAAAAGAGATATTTCAGATTTTTTATATTCGAGACAGCAAAGTTTAATATTATTTTTATCATTACGAATTTTTATTTCTGCAAGCACTGTATCATAACCAGTTCTTTCCCTTTTCGACATTCTTCTTATAAAATTTCTTTTAGTTTCTAGACATATATTTTAAGATTACATGGATATCCCAACATATCATAAATATTACGTAACAAAGCGGAAGATTCAAGGACATCATAATTGACAGGCCATAATGGTTGACTGAAGCGGCTTAACGGAACCGTGTGAGTGGCATATAAGCAACAAAAAAATATTGATTCAATGAATTGTCATTTTTGCTTCATGTGTTTTTTTGTAGAGAATACGCAGGCTAGAGCAACTTCCTATATTTTGTTTTTTTAAACGTGCAGATTGTTAAATGAACTATTATGAATGCAATATATTTTCTTGTTGCGCCAATGCATGCAAAAGATCTGCCATATGTAAGCATGAAAAACTGTTGATTCAACATATTTGAAGTCAAACTTCTTAACGCGGACTGAGTGTAAAAATTCAAGGCCGTAACACACGAGTTGATACACGACCTAGCGAGACGAAAATCTGTAACGATATAACTGTCGCTGTTTAAGCATAAAAGTGTCACTTCGAATATGCGCACATAGTGCACACAGGATTTTTTTTGTTGGCTCATCCATTTTATTTTCTTTTCGGTGCAAATGCTAGTTGCCTTATACATTAATTATTTTGTTGACTGAAATTAGCTTAATTTCATGGTACCGCATATCATAAAATACTAGAAACTGAATTGGCAAAATTGCGCTTTTTACCCCTTAATGTCGAACTATAACTCATCAGGGTTTAGTTGAGTTTTGTGAATATGATAGTAGGTGTTGTCGATTATACGAACAATACTACAATGTTGAATAGAAAGATGAGCAGGGAACAAATGAGCACGAATATGATTCGAACGAAAGGGATCAAATTGATAAAACGAGTTTTGAAAAAATAAAAACAAGCTTTTAGTTATCAAAACACCACTTTATTATTATCTGTGTAAGTACAACTGCTTAAAAGGCAACGAAAGATATCGCAAATCAGATCCGAAGTCAATCTTCATCTATGTTCAGATGATCAAAATCTTCATAAATATTTTCAGGCTGATTACCTTCTTGCCTGTCAATAATATTTTTATAAAATGTTAAGTCCACCTCGGAAAAAGTTGTCCAATCTGGACTAAAATGCGCTTTTAAAAGATTATCCACATCGTTTAGCTTCATTTGTTTAACTGAAACTGTTTTTGGCATAGTTTCTTGAATGATGGTTGCCAAACTTTTCCCTTTTTTAAGAACCGACTTAAAAACCCCTATATCACTGCGGTAGTTTTCTTCACCCTTTATAAGGACAGTTATTCCCCATGTATGCGCTTCTTTTTTAATTAATGTGCACTTTGCCGGAGAAAATTGGAAATGCCATTGACCAGGTGGTTTTCTATGAGCCTCTACCGCTTTCCTCCCATCAAAAACATAAAAGTCTTTCTCCATATCTAGTACAGTGGCAAATTCAGAAAATATAGTTCTATATTCCTCTGGTTCAATGATGACTTATTTTTTTTCTTAGTGCCTTCTCTATTCTTCCGAAGACTTGGTCTGCTGGCAAATATGAGTGACCGACAATAGGATAGATTACGTGGATTTCTTTAACAGCAGATTTGGTTAGGTATAGCTAGTGGATCAGCATACCCATTATAGTGACGTTTTTGTTTTGCCCAGGGCATCCATCACAATAAAGCTTTAAGATGGTAATATTTACAAGGTGTAGAGCAGTAATTATGGATGTACCATTGACGTGATCTCATTTGGTCGCATGCTTCTTAGATTTTCTGCCCACGTGTAGCAAGTAATGGTACTCTTTGTTTGTTTAGCTTTGGAATGTCATTCGGAAACTGTGAATTTATATAAGTGTAATTGCCTAGAATAATAGGCAGCTTGATCAGGAACACTGGGTAGAACCAAGTTTTTTTGGCAGTCAAATGATAATTTTGTTACGTTCTCTTCCGAAGCATTTCATTTGCACTTTAGTCTTCATTTGTGTAGTTGTGTAGTTGCAGTTGGACCCTTCAATCTAATACCCTCCGAACAAGCGCAGGTTGCAGAACTTTTAAAATTAATATTGGAATAATTAACATAGACGTGGCGAAAATAATCATATCTTTTGAGTTAGCCTATGTTCTGCTTACAATAGGCTCTCCACAAACCCCTGATGCTACAGTTGCTGGGCATATATTGACGTCGGAACTTTTGTCAGCCATAGTGAGACTCGACATACTTGAGGTTTAAGATAAAGTTTGTTACACGTTGCTTTGTCGTCAAAAAATTTCTACTCTTTCGTCTCCACCTCTATTTTCTTTCGGTTGAGTACCAAGAGCTAGATAATGCCTGCATATATTCTGTACTCTGAATCTTGAAATGTTTAGGAAAGACAGAAAAGCTTTGCTACAAATCTCCTTCTGTCCATCTTTAGTTTTAACAAAATAGGATACAGAAACTGAGTTAGGGTTTGTGTGTTCCCTTTGTCGGACGACGTGACCTCTCCTTGGCTGATTTTTTGACGTATGTTTCAAAATAAACTTATCTTGGTCCACTTTATCTCTATTTGCAACAAATGCGTCATGTAAGTTTTTTATGTCTTGCATAGACAACGTAGGGCAAGACAAATTTTGCTTTTTATGGGTGCAATTCTGATGAGTAGGAAGTCTTTTTGGCGTATACCTGTAACAAAAAAAATAACACAATAACATCAACAAAATAACCTTTTTGATAGGGCTTACCTTTCACGTTGTTTCTGCATATTATTCTACTTAGACAGATCACGTACTTTTGTCGGTGTGTTTGCGAAGATGTTGACTGACACGGTCCTTGAATAGCTATAGGTTGCAATTTGGGGGAAACAGATGTTCTGGAAGTTAGTTCACAGCGATGCAGTGCACCAGACAAAGTAATCCTTGTAAAGCGATGTCCTAGGTGTTTCCAGTTGTACGACGAACAGGTGCGCTCTTGCCGTCTGTGTAAAAAATACATTGAAACAAAACTAAAAAAATCTAAGTTTAATTTTTTTTTACCAAATATGCTTATTAACTTCAAAAGTAGAATATAGTCAGATAAATTATGTGGTAGTCTTTTTCGTTTGTATTCGCTTGGATCGGATTCACGTTTGAACGTCCATCAACGTGTTTGGAGTCCATTTTTCACTGTACCGATTTTCCTTTTGAGCAATTTGCTGCTGAAGTATTTCTATGGATTCATCTGAGACTGCACTTAAGGAAAGAATTCCAGAACGGAAACAAAACCACACAATGGAAAAAGATATACAAAAAATGTAATCTATAAAATCCCATGTGTAACAAGTCGTACGAAAGAACACTGAACCTACATTAAAAATACATAATCCTACAAATTACATATTTGTCAACATGCATTTGATAACAATCACATAATGCAATGGAAAACTTCAAGTATTTTATCAAAAAAAAAAACGTTAAATTAAGTGCTGTAATATTATTAAATAATACGAATGTTTTGCCTCAGTGTCTGGTAATTTAAGTAACACCTGGTTGCCTTTGCTGAAAACTGAAGCTGATAACGGACACTTAAAAATGAACTAAATCTTTAAACAAAAATCATTGAATATTTAATTATAAATAAAGAGCGAAAAAAAATGCAAGCGAAAAACCCCAATATATGCGCATTTAAATGCATAAAATTTTCAGAATATATGCATCGAAATGAGCAAAAAATGCAAATATGCATTTTTATTATATGAAAAATTATGAACATTAATGTTGTTTTAAATAAAGCCAGAACAGTTTCTTTGTAATTAAACCCGTTCTTTAGAAATCCTATAATTTTTTATCTATACCACAGACTTATTTAAATAAATATAAATGAAACAAAAAAAAAATCGTAATAAAAGTTTTTTATTCATAGATACACACATTGATACTTACATAGCAAATTGCAAAACATAAAATCTAAAACATGACAATCTTACAGTGACAAAATATTATTTGCGATAAAAAAAAATTAATAACACAATTAATAATTCAACATTACCATTGATACATTCAGATAATAGCAACTTGCACAACATACAATTCATAAATTAACAAACTATTCTTTGCAGTTATAAAAACAATTTATAACTAAATGTTTTTCAAAATTTTCCAAAAGAAAATTGTGTCTTTTATCTGTAACCATATGTTTAAAAATGGAAAAATTCCGCTCAACATCCACAGAAGTTATCGGACTTTGTTTTAGTTTTGAAATTAAGTGTGTTTCTAATTTATACAAATCCAGTTCTCTTTCGAAATTAGTGAAATTGCCTATAAAAACTTCTGAAATATTTTTTAGGATTTTGAAGCCTGTGCCATTTTCAAATACTGACATAAATTTTTTTATAACTGCAGCCCCAACAGTACCTGAAACTTTTTTGCAATGTACCTCAAATTGATTTAGCCACTGAATCTGTCAAAGAAACAGAGGTAGCCTCCAATTTCGTGAGTGCTATAGGTTCAAAATAATAATTTGTTTTTATAAATATTAAATTTTCTTTCACTGTTGGGTTAGAAAAAAGAGTTTTTGCATTTATTAGAGCGGCAGAAGACGACTCGTTTAGATCTTCGAAAACTTTTTTAACTAATTCAAAGTTCTCGGCATAAAATATAGCAGCGGCTAACTGAGTATTTGGACAATTTTCCTTATAAAATTGAACACGCGAAGGTGCTATTAGAAATACTTTTTTTACTTGATTAATTAAATCATTTACCAATGGAAACTGGTCTCTTATACATTCTGCCACTCTATTGATACCATGAGCCAAACAAGTAACATGAAATAACTTAGAATAAAATATTTTTAAATTTTGTGCTGCCTTAACCATATAGGGTGCAGCATCCGATAAAAGGATGAATTTTTCTGACGGAACACTGTCGGGCAAAAAAAAAGTTGGTCAATGTTTCTTGAACAAATCTGGTTACACTTAAATTGTTGGTTTTTTCCAATTGTTTGGATGCAATTAAATAGGATCTACCATAATCATTGATTTCCCCTAAGACACCAAGCAATGCGTGTGCAATATATCTCCCACATGAGTCAGTTGTTTTATCAACCACAAGATAAAAAAAATTCACCCACTCTTTTTTTCATGTCCTTTACAGTTTGTTTGTAAATGACATCAACACTACCTTTACGTACAGTTGATTCGTCCGGTATGTTAAATTTACAATATTTTGTCAAAAATGAACGTAACTGTTGTTGCTCAGTTTTTTAACTGGTATATTGGCTCCAAAGAATGCCTTACATAAGTCCTCCTTGAACTGGGCTTATTCGCTGTTTTTTGGTTTTTCTTCATGACAATGTTGTATTGTTTCCTGGGAGGGTTCCCCTCGTTGCAATTTTCGCACGTTGAGCTGATGTTTTGCTGATTTGACATGCAGATCCACAATAATTTTTTTATCTGCATGAATCTGTAAAATCCAAAAAAGCAATAATTAATTTGGGTTTACATTCGTTAAAAATCGAAAAAAATCTTTCCTACTTCTACCAAATAAAATATTTGAGTAGAAAACTTTTGTAAATACATTAAAATTGTTAACACTGCTACCAATAATTTGCTTGAATACGTAATTTATAAAAGCAGCAATCTCCTTATACCAAAAAACATAATATATCTTTCTTTTTTTACTATAAAATAATTGAGTAGACATTTTTTATAAATACTTTAAAATTGTTAACATTAACTACCAATAATGTACTTGAATACGTAATTTATAAAAGCCAAAATTTCCTATTTTACCAAAAACATATATCTTTCTTTATTTACTATAGACTGGAAAAAAAAATGTGAAAATATGGTTTATACTCACAATTTTCGAACAAGCTGTACAAAACAAATTGGTGCCATCCCAAGTGAACTCCTGATAGCTCTATATCCACGACATATGGAAGTTTTCGGCATTTTAACAAACACTGGACAGACAGACAAAGACACAGTTCACTTTACAAAACGAGGCACACAAGAACGTTTCAAGTAGAGATATCAAAGATATTAAAAATTGCCACTTCTTTGAACTATCGGTTTCTGTTTGCAGTATTAATTGCTTTTACTGTGAATACCCTATAGTGTGGGTTTATCCTGGGTAATTCTATGAAGTAGTAAAGTACCTCAGTCGCCCCCATTGTAATGTAATAAAATAAACTAATAAATACGTGCCGTGCAATAAACAAGCAATCGAAAAGGTATGGACAGGGTCTTTATTTGGCCACAAAATGCAATAAATGCTCTATTATTGGATAAAATGCATGTTTTGTACAAAACAGACAAAAAATGCAAAAAATGCATTTTGCATTTTCTCCGCTCTCTAATTATAAATATATCTATTACAGCACCTCAAAAATGCAACCATTATTTATCTAATAACACCTATATATCACAATTTCCTAACAAACCAGTAGTTAAATGTTACGACCTTATATCTTTTTAAAGTCAGTTCAAAACTTGATAAATTTCACGAGCCTTTTACTGTTTTAATTACATTTGCTAACCATTTTGATTTTTAGATATCTCGTTCTTGACACGGAGGTAGATTTTTTCCTCGAGAAGTCGAGTATTTTCCAGTTCTTTTAGGTTTTTCAGCTTCATTAGGGTAACTTAATTAACAATTTTGCAATTTACACCCTGAGTTCAGAGCCGAAGCAAGTTTGTTTAAAAAGTTTAAAACTGACGTGGAAAATAGACAAGAATTTGTCTCGCAAAAACGAAATCTTTGTTGTGTTTTTAAGATTGGAGCATTCGTTACGTACTTAGTTTTCACTGCAGGTTGTTTTCCTGACCAGAATTGGCAGTGGACGAATTCTAAAATATTGTACAAATTTACGGTTGTTGACTGCTAAATGCCGATGGGGTTATGTAGCTTAGCTCGGATCGATCAACGCCAGTAAGAAAGCAGAAGGGTAAAAACAATAAGTCTATTGACAAAAAGAATAATTAACTTACACTCTACGCGATGATTATAATCTGCATGTCTTTTCGTTTGAGGTATACTTGTTTATGTTTTAATAATAAAAATTTTAAGTAAGTACCTATTACGTTGTGCCTTATTTAGATGTAGTATTGGCCATTTAATTTAGTTAATTGTTTTAATGCCGCGGCTAGTTCAACTTAATCACTCAGTCATTAGTTCGCTAAAAATACTTAACAGATTTAACATTGAGATTAGTATAACTTAGAGCCTCGGCAGATTTCCTTTAGAGTCCACTTTACCGTCGCAAGTTTCCTTGCATATAATCACTAGAGAGAAGTTTCGTTTGGAGGACTTAACCAAATATGCCTTCTCCAGATTGGGATCTTGGCACCAGTTAAGGTTCGGGTTAGCATATCCAGAACAGATCATGCCTGTATGTAGGCAGTGCAAGGTAAAGCCCATTATCACTTGAATAGTTTATAAGTTTGCCTTGTGCATTTACATAAAATTTGCTTATTCAAGTTCAAACGTGAGACAGAGTGTTATTTATTATTTAGTACTTTATACATTTTAGTAGTTCCCAATAAATATGAAGATTCAAATAAAATCTGAAAATTGACAGTTTAATTCATAATTTAGTTATACATCGAGTGATAACATTAATCGTATCTCAATATTTTTCAAAATTGAGTTAGGTTGCTCAGAGCAAAAACTGCCTACTTTGAATACTGCTAACATGATTTGTAATAATAAATTACTGATGGAACGAGACGTATACTTCGAAATGTCGTATTATAATAATTGATATTTTGGCTATAGATCGTATCTCACTTTTTTGTAAATCTACGTTATTATGTAGAGTGTGTATTGCTAACTGTGCATATTATTTAATAAAAATATAATATCTATTTTTATTGATGAAACATTAAATTTCAATCTCTAAAGAAATATTAGCTACACATACACCAGAGTTCATTTCCGATATTCTTTCTTCTAGCATTCTTTCCCTTAAAAATATTGAAGGGATAATAAAATTTGATCGCTTATTAACACAAATAGTTTTCGTGCCATATTTCCTCCTAATTTTTCCTTTGGACACTCGTCTAATATTTTGCGTTGAAAATAATCTGTTTATAGGCCACTAACGTACAAATCATATTCTCCAGTTCTATCAAAAGCGCTTATGAATGGAAAGAGTGTTGGTTAGTGGAGAAATTAATCATCTGGGAGGACACTGTTCTTCTTGGTTTGACAATTTGATTTATCCTCTCAGATTTTTGGCTCGTTTCAAGTAGCTTTATGTTTTAAGTTTATTACGATTTAAAGCAAAATTGGCTGGATACATATATATATATATATATATCTTTATGTTCAGGCTCGTAACGAGAGAAATCGTAACGATCAAGATCGTAACG